>QGOG01000054.1:0-27116 GCA_003313185.1 Collybia sp. MG36
TGTGGAAGATAGCTGGATCTGCGCATTGTAAGATATGGTTTGAAACTGAAGGTGTAGGTACACACGCGGAGGAATTGCCAGGGAATAGCGCTCAGCAGGATGTAGAGGATTTCGCAAATCAAGGACAGGGACCATATATTTCGCGAGTTGGATAAGAACTGAAATGATCAATAATGAGTTTATAATTTCTTTGCCAAAAGTGGAACTCACGAATCGGACAGAGACTAGCATCTCGTTCCCACCTCTCATGATTACCTCCTGCTTGCTGACGAACTCCTTAATGACAGGTTCCGCAATGCTTCCAGCTCTAGGCGGGGTGAGGGGAAGGGGCGGGAGACTGCTGGGTGTAATCACGCCGTGGGGGCGAGGGGATTGTTCAGGTGTGGTTACGTCCCCGTCGTCAAGAGGGGACACTGGAGGGTTCTTCAAGAACCTGGAGACATCTCTGAGGTCCGAGATAGGGGTCGTTTCTTGAACACTTTCCAGTGCTTCAACACGGCGACTGACAGTGATGCGTTCAGGGCTTTCTACCGGGAAGCGTCCACTATAAACATTCAGATCAGCGGGGGGTACGTTATGGGATATAGAAGCAGGCTGGCTACGGACGTGGAAGGCGCGGCCTGGGGCTGAGATTGTGGCTGCACGCTGCGTTTCCTACGCCCATACAGGCCCGCGAATGTAGGGTTTTCTTCTAGCTTAGCTGCATTCTTATCAAGGTGCTTGCGGATGCGATTATGCAATTCTTCCTTTGTTCCGTTATCGACAAGACGCAGCGCCCGTGCAATCTCTTGAAGTTCGGATTTCTTCTTGGGATGCAGTGCACCAGAATACGAAATGGGCGCCATGACAGTGTGGAACTGAAGATTGTAAACAGAGGTTACCAGTCGGCACGTTGATTTAGTTGGCTTTATTTACGCGACATGCACGTGATATAATATCTGTTGTATCCAGGATGATGATCGCCTCGTTCCCAACTCCAGCAGCAATCTCAGGTTATCCATAATCCAGCCTTATGCCACCAACATGACAACCGCTCTCAACAAATTTATTTTATACGAAAACCGGCTCCGGTTTTATATTATAGCGTCTAATGTCGCCGATTCACGGCACCGCATTATCAAAGTCGATCGCGCATCCCAAGATGAATTGGTCATCGTAGAGGATGAAGCAGAATACAGCGGAAAACAAATGACTGCCATGCTCAAGATGCTTGATGACGGGAACAAGAGCTCTGGTGGGCTAGGCAGAGCTAGAGTTTTCTTTGGGATCGCTGGTATGTCCATGCATTGGTCCAAACTTATGGCTCAGCTCGCATAGGCTTTATTCGATTTACGGCAGGATGGTACATGATCTTGATATCGAAGCGCTCCGTAGTGGCACTGCTTGGCGGTCATTATCTGTATCATTGCGAGAATACAGACATCCTGCCCGTGTCTTTCAACCAAAAGGTGGAGAAAGCCGCTGAGGAGCAGAGGTTGATGGATATATTCAAGCAAGTCGATATGTCCAAAAACTTCTATTTCAGGTATAATTCAAATTACGTCTTGCCACCCCCGCGCTCAACGATTCCCTAGTTATACCTACGACCTAACTTCGACCTTGCAACACAACCTGACCAAAAAAAAGGATCCCTCACGAACCCGCTGGTCTTTCAATGAAAGATTTGCATGGAATTATCACATGATCACATCAGGTTTGGAAAATGAAGAGAGCTCTTCTGCTCGGCCACATTGGCTTCTTCCCATGGTACACGGTCATGTCGACCAAGCGAGTGCGTTCTCATAAACAAGTCTTGGCCCTTGTCCCACATAATAGCACAGAATTGACTGTCCTTGGCCGAGTCGTCTTCGTCACCTTGATAGCACGGCGATCGCGCCATTTTGCAGGGGCCCGATACCTGAAGCGGGGCGTTAACGCTGAGGTAATTATCTCTAACCGAGTTTCGTTTTGCATGGCTGATCAAATCCCCCAGGGAAACGTGGCGAATGAAGTTGAAACTGAACAAATAGTGTCGGAGGCATTGACAACACCATTCTACTATCCCGCAAGGCGGGGGCTGTCAGGGGAAAAGCAAGAACGATGCCCCAGTCCAAACTACACCAGTTATGTTCAGGTACGTTCTCGTGTATACTCTCCATGATTTGACCGTTGGAATTCGAACAGTATCGAGGAAGCATCCCTGTTTATTGGATGCAAGAAACAAACAGTATGATACCCAAACCTCCCATAGAGAGTATGGAGGTTTCCTTTTGCTGTTTATCCCATGTTAACAGTACCCAGTCAGTGTTGTCGATCCATTCTATACTGCCGCATCACGCCACTTTGATGACCTTTTCAAACGTTATGGCACGCCAATCACCATTCTTAATCTCATCAAACGTAGGGAGCCGGTTCCCCGGGAGTCAAAGCTCCTTGACGAGTACACTCAGTGTGTGAGATACTTGAACCAGTTTTTGCCTCGTCATAAGAAAATGGTGTATCGGGCATGGGACATGTCCCGTGCGTACAAAGAGTAAGTCATCTTGTTCGTCCTGTACCTAGGTCCTGCAATACTAGTGGATAGGAAAACACAAGACGTCATCAGTTATCTCGAGGACATAGCGGAGGAATCGATCCAGATAACGGGGATTTTTCATTCGGGACCCGAACCCTACTTCCACTATCTACAAGATGAAGATCCGTGGGTGGATTTACGTTTGTGACCGAACTCTAACCAGGGCTAAAGACAGAGGCAGTGGCGGGGCAATATATCAATTCAAAACGGGATCTGTCGAACCAACTGTGTAGATTGCCTTGACCGTACCAACGCGGCGCAGTTTGTCCTAGGCAAGCGCGCGCTGGGCCACCAGCTTTATGCTCTTGGTGTCGTGGAAAACCCCAACCTCGCATTTGACTCGGATGCCGTGAACATGCTCACCGAAATGTACCACGATCATGGCGATAGTCAGTGGGCTCGGTTATTGCACAATTTCACCCTGATCCAACTCGATCCGCAGCAATCGCCCTTCAGTACACTGGCAGTGCCCTTGTCAATCGCGTAGAAACTTACCGACGCATGCCCCACTGGAACAGTCATTCACGCGACATCATTGAGAACATCCGGCGTTTTTACACCAACTCACTCCTTGGTGCGCAAATTGCCCCACTTTTGCTACCCAATCACAACTATGTTTAGATGCCGATAAACAAACTGCAATCAATCTCTTCCTTGGGATTCATGCTGAGAAACCCATCAGCCAGCCCTGTGTTCGGGGTGGATATCGAAATTGGTTTCACAAAGAATACTTGGAGCCAGCATACCGCGTCGATGAATGTGATATTGCACTTTGCGCCTTTGTCAAGACCAGAGGCGACTTTTGGGTTGAATATTACCGACCACTCTTATTCACGTCTCTGGGAAAGCATTTCGCGTATTCAATGAATAGTACGCTGAAATTGCCTGGGTTCGTGCCCGGGATTGTTTGATTACTAAAGCATTAACTTTGTCGTACAGGAAGACGGCTAGGGACATGAATCACAGCCCATTCGAGGCGAGAGGAAGTCGGAACTCTGATGACCATCACGCTAGGTGCGCTCGAATACTTCAATCGTCCTCATGCTTACCCTTCGCAGCGTCGTGCAAGGAGTCCGACGTTGGATTGGTTCCCATCCCAGCAGTACAACACCCAAGAAGAAACACGGGAATTCTCAAGCACAAGTGGGTGCGGCGAAGGCGCCCACGCAGCCCGAGCCAGATAAACATTCCACTGCAGCGGTCGTCAAAGGTTTGCTTGAGCCAAGCGTGTCCGAAATGGAAATTTTGGAATACCAGGGGTTAGTGTATCTATCACGTACCGCTAACTGGCCCTTATTTATATTATCGTAAAGGTATATTGATCAATGCCAAGAACTCCAGGACGCGCCTGCCACCCTTGGCGAACGGAAAGACGTAGAGGTCTACTACTACGCTGTCAAGGCCGCGACAGGGGAAGGACCTGGTTGGCAGTATCGTGATACCATGGACGCCCCCCGCGAGTTCACGACCTATGTGGAACGTGGGACATCAGCATACGCTGATGGCGGTGGTACCGTAATGGGAGGAGCGCGCAAGGAAGCATTCCCAGTTATCTTCAATTATGAGCGGTGGTTGGGCAGTGTTGCATGAGGATGACAGCACGCGTCGTTAGTGTACAGTGCCAATTCGAGGTTTGAAACTTGAATTTTGATTGGCTGTCACTCTACTCTGGTGGTTCCAAAAACAGCTGACATCGCGAGCAAATGCACACCTGTTCGGATCGCGCTCTGTGGACACGGCACCGGTGTAGGGGGGGCCCCGGCCCGAAAGACATTTATTCGTTAGGGCTGAACAAGTAGACGTTAACAAACATCATTCAACACCTCTCACTCACAAATTGTGAGTCACAATTGCCTCTCCTGCGGCCGGGTGCTAGTCTACCATCCATACTCTATGTGACATGCAATTCAACTAAATCGGGCGATGTTTTATCTCGCTCAATGGGTGGCTGCACTGGGGCGCAGAACTGCGGTTCCTCCATCAATCCTGTGACTTGTCGACTCCAAGCCATAAGGCCATTGCTATGACCTTGACGTGTTCCACAATGGCATGAACGCCTCAAAGCGCTAAATCTGGGCGGTAGGATATATCCGGGCACTTGCCGCTATATCTGGGGCCAGTCACCATTGATCACTGGTCGTTCAATGTTATCCACGGTGCCAAAGCACTTTCCCAAAAAGCTGCAATATTATTCACGTCAGGAGTCGGGGCCACAGGAAATGTGCCCGAGTGACCATCTTAGTCTTTGATAAATTGCATACTAGGTGGGATCATTGCCCCTCCTAATGGCGCACTTCATCAAACTTTGATCCAAAAGAAGGCGGTTTGTGTGGTACTGAGTCTCACTGGCTATCATTGGGTTTTCCTTTAGGACTAACTCAAACATGTATCAATCAAGGTACCGCGGGTAGTGGGTGACCTTGGAGCATCCTTGCAATAACTTTCCAATCCAACCGTTTTTGTGGACCAGAAGTGGTGGTAGGGATACCAGCAGTAATCAGCCATTCGAGTAATGTTCTGCTTGCCACGTATCGAACAGTCTCATATACCGTGTCCTCAAACGGCTGATCACAGGTCCCCCCGGCGCCACGAGATCTTTTTTCCACCAGCTTCAGCTCCGATTCTCGTGGAGACACTGTAAACCCATCATTCTCCGGAACATGTATATTCCCATGAGAAATATACCTATTGCGGGGTAAGGCGTCTTCGCGTCTTCGTTCTGGCTATCGCCCTTTCTAGCGACCATGACAGCCTCTGCCCTCACTGCGCTGGTCCTGTCCGCTCTGCCCCACGTTTTTGGAGCGGTGACACACACCGCAAGTCTTCTTGTTTAAGTATTTAACCACGTCTCACCCTGCCTGGCACGGAATTAGGTTACGATTGGCAATTTCGGAAGTTCCTACGATCCCCCAACGCTCACCGCTGGTGCCAATGATACCGTAATATTCGTGTTTGCCGATGCGTATGTTCAACAACTCTTCAGAATTTCAGTGTTCACAAGGGCCAACCATCATATAGGATTCATAGTGTGACCCAAAGCACATTTGACAACCCTTGTTTACCGCTCGAGGGTGGCTTCAGTAGCGGGTTGGCGGGCCC
Source organism: Collybia sp. MG36 (assembly GCA_003313185.1). Classification (NCBI taxonomy): domain Eukaryota; kingdom Fungi; phylum Basidiomycota; class Agaricomycetes; order Agaricales; family Clitocybaceae; genus Collybia; species Collybia sp. MG36. Next base: position 5,654 of record QGOG01000054.1, read on the forward strand.
CACTAATTCATCTGGCCCCTATAATTGGCATCTTCAGATTACTGACGACACCAAACGTGGGTTGCATCCACTCTCTCTAAAACCTATTGAAACCATATTCTTGCAGCACTCTGGTACTTTTGTGGGGCGACAATTCCCGTTTTTCACTGTACAGACGGTATGGTTGGGTGGGTTATAAATATCATGTCCGTCCTCCGGCAGTTAACCAGGATCCAAGTGCTATCAATCCACCATCCCCCGCGATGTACAATTCGTTTCTGTCGGCCGCGAAACTCGTCTCAACCATGCCGGTGGTTTGTAATGTTATTCTCAGGTTTATATTCAGCTCACTCTAAATTTTTTGATGTGTCAGTCCACACCCACTTTGGCACTTCAGGGGCAGGGTGCATTTGCCACTAATGGTCCGATGCCATCCTCCCCCCCCGGGTTTACACCACCTGCACCATCCCCCTTAGCAACCCCCACTAGCGAACCCAGCACGAGCAATCACTCACATGACGCTGCGATCATAGGTGGTGCAGTGGGAGGCGCAATAGGAGTGCTTCTAATTGCCCTCCTCATCTTCTTGGTGTACTATTATCGTCGCCGTGCACGAAAGAACGAGGCAAAAATTCCTACAGGCACCAAACCATCCGCACCACCCCAGGATGTATACTACACACCAGGGCATATCGGCACCTCCCCCTCCCCTCCCATGACAGCCACTTCTGCTGATCCCCTTGTATCCAGGTTTGCGAGACCAACCTCGCTTGGATCGGAGATGAATTCATTCCAGAACGCGGATCATTTCCCCGGGGTGCACCCCCAAGGGCCCCCAGGCGAACAGCACGGGAGAACTCTATCCTACAGCGACGCGGCCAGCGAGCGAGATGTGACCTCACGTTCTACGACCTCGAATCAATCGACGTCTGGGGGGCATCTGAGACCTCAAAACTTGGGTCCCGATGACGAACAACTACAAGCGATTCCACACAAATCCGGATCAGGGATGAGTAGTCTGGTCGCAATACCACAACAGAGGGCTGCGCTTGATTACGATGCGGCGCCCCCTGGGTACCAGACTGTAGAACCTGATCGACCTCGAACTATGGACACTCCACCCGAAAACTAGTGGTTGATGTGGCAGCATAGTGAGCTGGAGTTATAATTAGGGTTGTGGTTTGTGGGGTCGCACCTTTGGTTCCACCTTTGCAGTTGAAATTAAATTGACTGCACATCCCTTCCTTTTCATTCGTGCCTATTTCGCTGATTCTTTCCTTCCTCCTGTGTTTATGTCCAAATGTCACCCTCACTGTACAGTTCTGATTCGAGAGAATCCTATACGATTTGCGTCCATCCAATCATTGGAAAGGATTTCTTTTGTCTGGGCAGTGGTACTTATCTATCTTATCGCCGCATCGGCTGCAACAGGATGAAAAATTGCTATTTTGGGGTAATGACGTCGATTTGGGCCCATATATAACTAACAACTCGCTATCTCGTTTACCTCCTGTTCACGTTTTCCCCACCTCGACGATGACCTCGATCATCGATCCTAGTTCCATTGGAAAACCAGTTCGTGCTCGTCGTCATGTTAGGACGTTGACTGGTGAGCCCGCCTCTCCCCAGGCGCACCTTCCATTCAATGACATTGGGGTGGCTGCTAGGTTATCTACCAGAGACTGATGCATCTGGCAAAGAAAAATGGCCCAAAGGTGAAGAAAGTGTATGGAAGGCAGGTATGAGGGGTGTCGATAAAGGCGTGTTTCACCATTTTGGAGTGTACCACAGTTCGAGATAAACCATGCCGTGGGTTAGATGTTACGTCGATCACCAAGTCTTTCGTCAACCATGTTCAAACTTCACTTGCCCGACAACCGTACAACCTTGGTAGGATTATCTTCCATTCAATGCAAACATATTCAAACTCTTTTTGGGAACAGATGACCTTGGAGCTTATCAGGCTGCTGCGCTCTCTGTGAGGGACAATCTGCTGGTCAGTAACATTCATTACAGAGCATTGCCCCCCAAATCCTGATATTCTACTAGGTTAATTGGAACGAGACACAGTTGCATTATACTCGCAAAGCTCCGAAACGTGCCTACTACCTATCTCTCGAATTCCTCATGGGCCGCACCCTTGATAACGCGGTATGGACCCCATTATTCTTCTCCATCCGAACTTAAGGGTGCCCCGAATCTAGCTTCTTAATCTGGGACTCAAGGACCAATATAAAGAAGGGGTAGAAACACTTGGGTATTCTATCGAAGATATTTTGGAGAAAGAACGCGATGCTGCCCTTGGCAATGGCGGCCTGGGCCGTCTTGCAGCATGCTACCTCGACTCATCGGCATCGCAGGTTTGTGAATGCTTTGATACCATTCGTCAACTTCCCACCCCTCGCCAGGAATTGCCCGTATGGGGATATGGCCTGAGATATAAGTACGGGATCTTCCAGCAACTCATCTCCCCTGAAGGGAATCAACTTGAGGTATGCATATAGCGCCTCAAGTGAGATTCCAGGCCCGTCTAACGCCAACCACTCACACTCACAGGCTCCTGATCCATGGCTGGACAATCAGAACCCATGGGAGGTGAGCGTCCGATGCTGTCCGGTCTTACAGCATCGCCGAAATATCCCTAGCTTCCACGGCTGGATGTATCATATGATATACGCTTCTATGGACATGCTGAACGACAGGGTGAGAGCGGCCGCGCAATTTGGGCCGGTGGCCAAGAGGTACTAGCCGTCGCGTATGATGTTATGATTCCTGGGTATGGTACAAAAACCACCAATAATCTGAGGTTATGGGAGAGTAAACCTAAGCGGGGTTTCGATCTGAACTCTTTCAACGGTACGTATATATCCCACTGTTCTTGATTCGGACGTTGATTCCAGGTGCTGCATTAGCTGGCAACTATGAAAAGGCGGTGGAATCATCTAATAGTGCTGCCGCCATCACGTCAGTTCTATATCCAAATGACCATACGTGAGTCCCTTTCCTTTGTTTTTTGCGCGTATGTTTATAAAGTTGTCAGATCATGTAAGCGAACAATTGCAATCTAAACCTCCAACTCACCTATCGCATCCTTGTCTAAAATAACAAGTTGGAAAGGAGCTCCGTTTAAAGCAACAATAGTATGCACCAAACTCAGAACTCCTTGGGAAACTAACTGTCCGTGTCCCCATAGTTTCTGGACCGCAGCCAGTTTGGCAGACATACTACGCAGATTTAAAAATCTTAGCAAGTCTATCACTGAGTTCCCCGATTGTATGGGATTTCATCATGAAAGCGGTCTCATGTTAATCTGTCTCCTTCAGTTGTTGCTATCCAATTAAATGACGTGCGTTATTCGTATAGCAGAATGCTGAATTTCAACAACAAGCGCAGACTCACCCAACACTCGCCATCCCTGAACTCATGCGTATACTCATCGACGACGAAGAGCTAACGTGGGATGCAGCATGGCAGATTGTGACGAATACCTTCTTTTACACGAACCATACCGTGCTGCCCGTATGTCCCATATTCTTTTCCTAGTCGTTGCTTCCGTTTCGACCTCTGGTTGAATGTCAGGAAGCCCTGGAGAAATGGCCAGTCCCACTCCTGGAGCATGTCCTTCCTAGGTGGGTTATCATATTTATTACCTGGTCAATCCTGATCCCGCCCTCCCACATAACAATAGACATATGCAGATTGTTTATGATATCGTGAGTCCAAAGGGCGACTATGTCACATAATCTAATTGAGCAACCTAGAATTTGTAAGCACATTCTACGTGAAGAATCCGTCCTGCTCAAATAGCAATGTAAAATGACTAGATTCTTCCTACAAGGTGAGCACTCATGACCCTACACATCAAATGCAAGATTCAATGAGATATAGCCGTGGAGAAGAAGTTCCCGGGAGATAGAGAAAGGCTTGCGAGGATGTCATTGATCGAAGGTACCATTTTGTTTTCATATTTAGAACCAGTAAGCCTTAGTTTATTGTAGAGGGCATGCCAAAGCAAGTACGGATGGCGCATTTGGCATGTATTGGTGAGGGATATCTCAAAATCTCAACTGGGATCTAACCTATTCTTGCGCAGGGAGCCGGAAGGTCAATGGTGTCGCAGAGGTTAAAACATCCTGCAGGACTGGGACTGGGTACTAATGCCCAGCCTAGCTTCACAGTGATCTCGTGAAAACCACGATCTTGAAGGACTTCGTCGAGTTTGAAGGAATCAGCAAGTAGGATTTCTACCCTCAGATTCTATTGAATTTTGCGCTGATAGAGTTAGGTTTGGGAATGTCACTAACGGTAGTGAGTATCACGTTCATCTCAATTGTAAGTGGTGACAAAACGATTTCAAAGTTACGCCTCGCAGGTGGCTCGATCAGGTAGTTTTTGATCCTTCTCCAACACTTCCATTCTGAACAGGCTGGGCTGCAGTGCAACCCTGAACTTAGCTCTCTCATCTCCCAAACCCTCAAACTGGATAAGAGCATCTGGTTGAAAGACCTCACCAAGCTTGAAGGCTTGTTGCCCTTCGCTGAGGACAAAAAGTTCCGCCAACAATGGGCTGCGATCAAACAGCGTAACAAAGAGCGGCTTGCCCACCACGTACAGATAACACTCGGCTTAACTATTAGCACCGACGCAATGTATGATGTTCAGATCAAGGTATGTTGCGGGAGCTCAACAACCCAGTTGAGAATTGACTGTATCTCGCCCCAGCGGTTGCATGAATACAAGGTTTGTCTCTCGGATGATCAATCTTCGATAAATCGGGCTTAAATGGAATCAAAGCGCCAAACCTTGAATATCCTTGGGGTCATCCATGTAAGTTTGGAAAGCACTCTCACGTTCACAATGATTTACTGAGACCTGGTAACTCCGGCTATAGAGATACTTGACATTGAAAGCAATGAGCCCCGCCGAACGCAAGAAAGTCAACAAGCGCGTAGTATTCTTTGCGGGGAAAGCCGCGCCAGCTTGTAAGTTTTGATTAGATTTTATCAATCACATCCTAATTGAAAACACAGACTACATTGCGAAGTTGGTGAGATTAATAAATGTCAAATATCTGGCAAAGCCATGTGTTCAAGCATATTTATCTATTTAGACCATCCGGCTCATCGTGAATGTTGCTCGAATTATCAATGATGATACTGACACAAAGGATTTCCTGACGCTCTACTTCCTCCCCGATTACTCGGTTTCATTGGCTGAAGTTTTAATCCCTGCTTCTGATATCAGCCAACACATTTCAACCGCTGGGACGGAGGCGTCCGGAACATCTAATATGAAATTCTGTTTGAATGGCGGGCTCTTGTTAGGCACTGTTGGTAAGCCTCTAAATGGCCGATGCTACACGGCAAAAGCTAAGCTCAACCTGTAGATGGCGCGAACATCGAAATTGCTGAAGAGGTGAGTGCTTAGTTTAGGGGTAAGTCCCCAATGTTTACACGCTTCATAGGTCGGGGAAAGCAATGTTTGTGAGCATCTGGCAGATTTCCCCCTGGCTTAAACCATGATAACATACTATACAGTCTTCTTCGGGCATCTCACTCCGTATGCCTCTCACTTGGAAAGATTCGATGGACACTCAACGTTACCAGGGCGGTTGAGGACCTGCGCTACCAGCACCTTTACCATCCAGTGTCCATCGAGGAGAAGTGTCCAGCTTTAGCGCATGTCTTAAACACAGTTTCCCAAGGGGCCTTCGGCGATGGAGGCCACTACGAACCGTGTGTATCAGCAATCGCTGATTACTAAACAAGCGTCCCCCTCATCTGATTTGGCCCTCCCAGGTTACTCAACACCATCCGACAAGGCGATTACTACCTCCTTTCTGATGATTTTGATTCATGTGGGCAGAACAAAGCGACTGGGCGCATTCGTTGACAATACTATTTTGTAGATATTGCGGCTCTGGCGATGGTCGATGAAGCATACATGGACCAGGATGAGTGGGTCAAGAAATCCATCCGCACAACCGCCAAGGTATAGCCCTACTCAAGGGATTTCCAAGAATCACGCTCAGCTTCCCCTTTTTTCCCTGCACAGATGGGCAAATTCAGTTCAGACCGCGCGATCAACGAATATGCGGAAAGCTACTGGAACATCGAAGCAACCTCTGTGCACAAGAAATAAAATGTGTAGTATTTGCCTATTTTAGACAAATGATGCGGACATTGGTACAATCAGTGTGGTGTTCCCTCCCCTGCAATGACAAAAACTCTTCATTGATTCAGTGGACCAGCATACGAAAAACGAATGTAGGTGAAGGCGTGTAAGCCCCAGCATGATTAACAGTTGAACACTGAGTGGGTGGGGGGCGACAGGGGTTAAATAGTCCGCAGTGATAAATGAGGTATTATGGGATGTAGGCATAACCAAGATCATTTCTTGGGCGCGTAAGAGCCGCAAATATATAGAATATCGCCGTACGTCGGGGTATATTATCCAATTTCACCAGTCCGGATCCTATTTCCTTAGTGATATTCTTCGGTGATCAAACCAGTCCGAGATTGGTCTATGTGCTTGACGTGCCATGCTCGACATCAGTTACAGGTAAGATAGGGGTCATTGGGGGTGGGATATCGTCTACAGAGGGGTCAAAGGGTGTGTCAGCGGGTTTTGGTTGCGCTTCGAGTAGTCGCCCTAGCTCGCTCCCGAGCAATTGAGGCTGGTCATCTATGAAGCATTAGTCTTCATGTGGTAGAGTTGGCTCTTTGAGACATACCAGATACGGGGGCATCGGCAATGTTGTCGTCCGTTGTGAGTTTATCAGTGGGTTCTTCGATGGCGTGGATTGAAGGAGTTTTGGGAGATGGGGAAGGTGTGATTTCAGGATCTTGCACAGACGAATCCTGCAAAACCAATGGAGGGGGTGTAGCGTCATTTTGTGATGGTTCCACATCCTCATGAGTGTTGATAGCCGAATCATGAGGGGTTTCAAAGGGCTCGGCTGAACCCGCGGTTGATGCAACTTCACTCGTGCTCAATGCGACGTGGGGACCAGGAGTTTCCCCTGCCGAAACAATGCTGTGGGGTGTGGGGGGCAACCTGCTGGCAATGTCGGTCGGCAGCGCTACATCCGACACCACAAGTTCGTTGATTTCATGAACGGGGGTTTCATCCTCTGCTTTGGCCAGAGGAGCAGTTGCTGACATGGTGTGATAGGCTTGGATCACTGCTTCAACGACAGGGACAGGGGGTAACGAAACAAGGTCTGCGGGGTCTTCCGCGGGTGCGATGATGGGTTCCGTGTGATGACCGTTGGGAAAAGGTGGGGAGTCTGAGGTAGTACTACGGAATTCCCCAGCATGGTTTTCGGTAACGCTGAGAGGGCGGTCGATTTGTTCTGGTGCCCTGGTATCTTCAACAGTCGTAAAATCAGCAGCGGCATCTTCAACATGAGCAGGGGTTGGATGCGCCGGACCCGTGTTGGGAGAAACAGAGGGTGCGTCTAGAGCATCGCGAGTCTCAGGCTTGGTGGGGGCTGCTCCGGAAGCATCGTCACCGGGCGTTGAATGCACAACAGCTGCGGTCGCGGTAGTCGGTACTGGTTCTGAATTGTCAGGTTGCGGGTGTTGGTGAGTAGCAAGGGTAGTGGTGATGGCAACAGCGCTTGCAGGAGCCGCGGGTATGGAAGGTTTATCTGACTGACCGTTCTCCTGGGCTCTCGGCACCTCAACCGATTTTTTAACGTCCATGGACTTCCTAGGCTTCGGAGAGGGAACCCGCACTTTAATGGTTTCCGCTTTCTCATCCTCTTCTGCCAGTATTTCCCCCATCTCACCAACCCGGGGAGCCTTCGCAGCTTTCTTTTTCCCCGACGTTGAGGTGTCGGCATTGCTTTGACCGCCTCGGGGCGAAGGACTTGACACACTAAAGAAGCTGAATCTCTTTCTGGTTGAGGAGAATGTACCGGATATGTCAGATTTGAAGGAGGGCTTGGGGGAAGATGCTCTTGGTCGTCTAGTAGATGATTCAGTTGTCTGGCTCGCCGGCGTGGTCGGCGACGTATTGGGATGCTTGAACAACTGTTCAATGATCAGCCATTCAAGCCGCCTCTCACTGACAGCCAATCCGGGGATTGAGTTTTTGAGCTGGCATATGACAAACGTGGGCCAGTTCGATGAGATGGGGTCCGTTGACGCGTCGCTCCAGAAATCAATAAAGCCTTCATCTAATTGAATGCGAGAAATGACTGTTGTTTTTGAGATGAGTTTGCTTTCTTTTGGAGAGCTCGTTGTTGCAGTGGCGGCTGATAGGGGAACATCAAGGGATTTACGGCCGTTCCCAGCTGCAAATGGCAACACTTTGGATCGCTTATTGCCGCCGCGTGGAGCAGTGACCTCGACGTCTTTATCAAACAGGGTTGAAGCCAAGGGGGTGGTTGCAGAGGATATTTCGCCGAAGCCTGAGGTTGAGAACATACCCCAATCGACATCCAGTGGTGCAGAAGCCGATTGAGGGACTCCACTGCTTGCAGGCGATGGCTTATTTCCAGAGGCAGAACCATTCGCTGCGGCAGAAGCGACAGCTTTATCCTTGTCACCTAATGAGAATGAGCGGCGCCGAGTCGCAACAGATCTTTGCGATGTAACAGGGCCAAGTGCCGAGGAGGGAGAGTTTCCAGCCTTTGCATCAATGGGAATCATAGATAGGATCCGAATGGTCTCGTCAGTGAAGATGTAACCCAGGTGTTGTTCGGGAGAGGAACCTCCACTATTTACCACGGCCTTTCGGATTGCCAGCCACATTTCCGAATGGTCGATGTCCGTTGCGATAGGGTCGGCCTCGAACGCTTGCGCGAGTAACTGAAGAGGATGATTTGCGGGTTTCTTCCTGTCATTTGGGAGTTCAGTTTCTATGCGTACAAATAGTGCCTCGTGAGAGCGAGTGGAGAAACGGGGACGCGGAAGCAGGCTCGCATTTGTTTGGGGAGGGTTCCCTTTGTTATATGGATATTGATGAACAAGCTCCAGGAGCCGAGTGGGCATGCGATGGTTGGTGGCTTCGTCCCTAGTGAAAGGAGGTTACGTTAGGAACCAAACAAACAAGCTGCGTTACTCGCCTGATACGGCAGAGGAATAGATGTTCCAAAGCGCGACCGTTACGTTCCCATCGGGCGTAAAACGAGTCCCAATCATCCTTCTCATGGGTTCGCTGGCTGGTCAAAAGCCAGAGACCGAAGAACATTGAAAGTTTGCTGCCGGAGATACCGTTCATTTCTGCGTGCGCGGCGAGAGATGACAGTATTTCCAAGGTAGCTGTCAGAAGCTCCAGATGTGAAGTGGGTATTTCGGGAGCCAATTTTTGCGAGAACGCCTGGGGTGGGTAGCCCGAAGCACGCTCTGCCTCGAAGAATTGGCTATACCAATCTTCAGACTTTCCAAATGAATTGCCCTCGAGTTGTAGATGTCGGAGACCCCAGCGGAGTACAGCAGCGACATCGTGGGGGGAGCGAGTAAAATTGATTTCTGATTCGAAAGCCGAAACAGCAGCGGTGGGTGTTGGAGAGAGTGTGGTTATAGGGCTTTTGGGAGCCAAAGATTGGATGAATAGGGATATCAGCCTACGCTGAATATCTGGTGAGGAAGAATACCAATGAGGATGCATGACCCCGAGGGTTTCGAGCCCTTGAATGAATTATTTTTAGAAACGCGAGAGGAAGATGATTCAAGCTCAAGACGTACCGCGGGCGGCAATCGCTTGAGAACATGCGCGGACCAAGATAAGAGTCTCCAACGGACTGAGTCGACGTTCCCCAAGAATGGAGTCAGCTAATGAAAGGTGACTATCGGGGTCCGTCTCGAATACAACCCCCAGTGCGCGTGAATTGGAACCTTCCTTTGGACCGGGAAGATTTAAGGAGAGGTGGGGGGCCTCGACAGGCTTTTGCGACGGATCAGCCAAGGATGAGCGAGATCTGGCTTTGAAGAGGCCAAACGGAGACTCCTTTTCCTTCTCTTTGATGCCGCCTTTGGCCATTGGACCATCAGGGAAAGTGTTTATTGTAGGCGAGATTGTTGGTGAGACCGCCTCAAATTTTCCTCCCAGGAGAGAAGCATCAGATGCACGACCTTGGAGACGGGAGGATTCCTTGTCGTCCTTTTTACGTCCGAAAACTTTGGACAAAAACGAGGGCATGGTATGGCCTGACTGATAATGGATGTTGCCGAATGATGTACCTGTAAAATGATGTAGGCTATCAGTTTTTAGTTAACGCTTGTATATAATTTACTTACTGACGTTGCCACCAGCTCAAAAGTTTTACTTTGTAGGACTTGTTGGATGCTGGTGGCGTTTATGACCAGTCACTAGTCAACTTTGGAGCAACTAAACTTCAAAAGTTATGCCGTTTCAACCAGGCCACGTGCGCGTTGTCGCTCTCACGGATTTGTCCAGGCTCCTATGTAACGAGGCTCGAGGCTTGGGACAACACTAAACTCGTAAAATATGCAAGGGGAATTATTCACTAAATACCCCCCAATTACAACCATGGTATGGATCGACATCGCCTCGTGAACCAGTGGCAGAACGCGCTCTCCATGTTTGGCTCGAGGACGAGCGCCAACACACGTACATATATATACACATAAGATCTGAACCAGTACGGCATGACACCCATTTGCAGATGAACATCCCACAACTGGCGCCCCAAATAACTCTTGCATCGTGATAAATTTACCTGGAACTCGGGCCCCAAACCCGCTTGATTTAAATCCCACAGACCTTCTCAAAACAGGCTAGGGAGGCTAGGGATACCCTCATCTTGCACGGATTAAAATAAGGCTTAATCGTCGCTACCATTGGAGTAAAAGATAGTTGAACTGGATGCTCGGGCCCCGCACTCCTCTGCACTCTCGGTCAGCCCGTGTGGGAACGACTGTCCTTGTTCAGGTGATCGAGGACGGCGGTGGTGTCATTTACATCTCCATCAGTCTCATCTTTTGAGTGTCTCAGGAACCCCGACTTATCTTCTCCATCAACTGTCGCATCCAAAACGTCCGGGGGTCAGAAAAACTGACATCTCTAGGTGAAAATCCTTGGATTGACATTGAACCACTTCCATATACAAGTTTGCCATCAGGCTCGTTTCTCGTTTTGGTGGGGTGCCGCCCACGCATCCAGCCCCTGGATCAAGTCAGAATGAAGACGCTCGGCTCATCATCACGGCGCCGTCGGGAGACTTACAAACACCCCATGCCGAAACGCAGATGTCCTTTACTCTACTTTCTCCCCGTGTTTGTGCTCTGCAATGAAGTTCCCCTCTTCTCTCTTTATTTTCCATTTTACAGCCGCCCTGTTCTCGATCGTAAATGGACAGACCACACACATGGTAGAGTTTGAATTTACTTACGTTTTGAGCGCCTTACACTTCAAATCCATAGGTAACAGTTGGTATCGAGGGCAGTTTCTACAATCCCGCAATAATATCGGCCCAGGTTAACGACACAGTCACGTTTGTGTTCGGAGCAGAGTATGGCCATTCTTACACTGCCTGTTCGGTTGATTATAATATTGGCCAGTTTTCACGATATCACGCAATCGAACTTTGAAAACCCCTGCCTTCCTCTTCCAGGAGGATTCAGCAGTGGATTCGCTGGGCGGGGTACCAATGCCTCTGCACCTGCATTCACCTGGGATCTTCACATAACAGATGTTAGCAAAGGTGGGTTCAATATCTATGGCTTGGGCACATTCCTGACTATCATCCAGCTATCTGGTTCTTCTGCGCTGCCACAATACCGGTATCCCACTGTGCTTCTGGAATGGTCGGGTATGTACCTACAGCATTTTGATACTTGAACAACCCGCCAACACAACTTATTCAGAGTCATAAATCCGCCTTCTATCCCGATGTATGACCAATTTGTGGCGGCCGCGAAAAATGTCACCGGGACACCCGTTGTGAGTCTCTTCCCTTCTGCTAACGTTGATCATCTCCTCAAAAGACTGAGTTTTAGTTCCACCCGTCCGCAGTGCTCACAGGTAATGGTGCGTTTGCGACAAGTCCTCCACTCCCGGTGAACATGTCTTCAACTCCCACTCCAACGCCGACGCCACCACCCAGCAGCACATCAGCAACCGTCCCGGCCTCATCATCCACGACAGCTGTGGTTGACACCTCAGCTGCATCCCACTCAAATAAAACGGCAATAATAGGAGGAGCGGCAGGAGGAGGAGGAGGCCTCATCCTCCTCATCCTCCTCATCCTCTTAATCATCCGCCATCGCCGTAAAGCCAAGACACAGGATTTTTTCAAATACACGGTCAGACATGGCCCTGCGAGCTTGTACCCGAACTCCCATATCACTCAACCACAAATGGCTCCGAAGCCATCAAACAGGACAATGGACATCGCCCGGTCACCATCTACAGCAGATAACAGCGTTGACAGCAGCACTAGGGGCCTCTCCCCCCTCCGCGCGGGGGATATTGGGCGTCAGGCATCCTTTGCTACTGCTAGTCATGTACAACAACCAATCCAGGCATCCCGCCAGCAGGACCCTCCCCCTGTTGATATTGGGGTATTGGCGCGGGAAGTCGCCGTTATGCTCCTGCGCAATCCAGGGCAAAGTACGTCGTTGCTTGGACCAGGGGACGAGCCGCCTTTCGAATCGGAGGCAATCGCAAGGAAACCTCCTCGCCAGCCTCAGACGGAGAGCGGCTACCTTTCCGACGCGTCCACGGCACCCCCTATCTACCGGTCCACATGAGACGCTGAATTGATTGATATGGACACATAAATCGTTGGGTATCTCGGATTATTTATCAATCTACTCTTCTCAAACTATTTAGTATTCGCCATCGCCTGTCCTTATAGCCAAAATATATGACCCCAATATCACGTAGTCCTTGTCACATTGGGTAATTGGAAACCGAGGACAACCCAAGACGAAATCTGATTGACATGGAGTAACATCAATATTCACAGTAAACTCATGTTTCAAGTAGCAAGTATAAATGTAATAAACGTCAGCTCCTGAGCTACCCATATATCTCGTTCTCGTAGGGGTAAAATCAAGTCGGAGTTGAGGATGTAGGTTGGGGCTGGGCTTGACCGGCCGGTGGTGGCACCACGGACGTTTGCCCAAGACTTCCTATTCCATTTGCAACCCCAGCTAAACCAGAAGTGGTAGCGGTTGCTGCCGGGGGATTCGGTTGGGCTATTGAGGAGATCAAGCCGCCGAAAGGGAAGGCGGCACCCGAACTAGAGGCTGCTGGACCGGCGGACTGGCTAGACCCCAGCCCAGATCCGTCGGGATTCGCTTTCTTCTTCTTCGATCCTCCCACAGCCCCCCCAATGATTGCAGCTAGGACGGCAATGACAATAAGGAAGATGATGATGATCCCCTTCCTTGTGCGCCAAAAGGGCACTGGGCGAGCGGTGCGGGCAGCATAGCCATTCTGCTCCTTCAGACCGAGTTCGGGGTTACTTGAGTTTATGAGTGGCGCTTGTTGTGGTTTTGCGCGATTGGCAGCAAGGAGGTCTGGATTGTAGCCTTCCTGATTGTCGACAAGGTGTTGAATTGGAAGGATGATTCAAAAGGGCACAAAATGAGCATACCTGAAGCATTTCCCTTGTTGCTTTTGGAGCCGCCGCGAGCAGCGTCTCATCATAGTTTCCGTTGGCTGAAGCCATGGCAGGTCGAATAGTGGATGGATGGGTGTTCGATGAGAGACACACGATGAGCGCTAATCCAGAACATTGAACAGCCTCAAAGTGACAGGCACGTCCGCAAACTTCCCGTTCTAGCACCTGCCATGGTCACACGCATCAGCTCGCTAATAGCACGCTCAATCATGATGTGCACTGCAAATGGGCTTCTACATTTTCTACAGTCCCCAACTACTGCCGTTTCGACGAGAATGACACCAGCAACTTAATACGGTTCAGAGCCCTGGGTTAGCAGGTCAATTGAGGCCTGCAACTGGAGGGTCATCTTCGCCGCTGATATTGTTATCACCCGGGCCATCACGCAGGGGTTGAGATTACATTCGTCCCCCCCCCTCAGATGTTCAAACTCTCGCCCGGAACTATTGGATCATTACGAGAATACCTTGCAATCAAATCAAATGATTATTGTTCCGTTGGAATGCTACCATCCCATCAGACAGCCAGTACGGTGTTGGGTGTGGGAAATACAAGATGTAAATGTAAGTGAATTTCGGTTCTAATACTGTATGGTGTCCATAGCGTTGAAAATAAGAATGGAACGAGAGCATAAATCGTTCGGGGGGTAAGGGGGAATGTTGGGAATCAAAGAGGTGAGAAGAGTCAAGGATTTTTATTCATCCTTACGCTTGGAATTGAAAGCAGGATTACGACCTACCCAGCGAGAAATTCAATAATTTCCCGACTCCAAGAGCCGCCAAGTCTCAACCTGTTGAAATTCGGGTTTGTGCATTATATCCCCACTTTTATCACCAGGTTCGTACCTGGGGTGCCAAGCGCTGCCGTTTGAAACACGCTTTCACCGAATCCCGCCCCTGCTGTTCTCGTGACAGCTACGCTCCCGCTGAGATCCATCCCTACCACTCTGGTGACATCCACTATTCCTGTGGCTCCGGTGACAGTGACTGTAGGTTGGGCTGATGTGGCTGCCGGGGCCTCCGTCTGCGTGGCAGGAGTGGGGGTGGCGTTTGCCTGGGTATTTCCGGGCGTCGGAAGAATATTGATTGATGAGGCCAAGGACAAGCTTGAGCTCGGTCCCGGGTTTTTTGGACCACTGGGCTTTCTGTTTCCGAACATCACTCCGAGTCCCAATCCACTCCCAACACTTGCTACTATAATCATAACCAACACAATGGCAATAAACCAGCCCCGTTCGGTGCGCCAAAATAGGAGATTCTTCCACCGCCTGGGTGGTTGGGGTACTGGGGGAAGTTTTTTGGATCGATCTGCCTTCAAGAGCTCCGGCTTGAATCCGAGTCTGTGCGACTAGTTCCCCATACTTAGCCGTCCATATATTATGTGAGAAGAGGTAGCCCACCTCCAGGTCTAACTTGAGCCTAAGATCTAGTAAATGAGAAGATTCAATATCAAAGAGTTGGTAGCAATCATCCCGGTTTGGCTGTGGCATGGTGTGGGCGAGCTGAAGCCGGCAACTCCAGGCATTTTCCTATCACCTGAGTCGTTATATACTTTGGCGCGATATTAGTGTTCCATTCATCATTTGGACTCTGACCTCAAATTGGCGGTCGGTTGCATTGCCAACAAATCAGATGATTGTCCATGGCCCCTCACTTCCAAATTCGAATGGCAGCCAGCATGGTGTGGGTGGTATTTAGGTTCAATAGCTTGTAACACATAATATCCGTGGAGGAGCAAAGTGTTATGAGGCGGAAGCCAATAGAAATGAAGTCTCGACAATAAAAACAAGGGTTGAGGACGTGGATAGGTGAACAGGGTCAATAATAGTCCATATCTGCACTCAGCACAAGGAACGTTTGCGACCAACCCAACGAAGAAATGAGGATGTGGTTGTGATTGATAGCTTTCCGGACCGAGAGTACCGCCAAGTTGCCAGCGGATACTCACAGCCCCACAACGGTCGCAGTTGTCGTCAAGTTCAGAGCGCTGGGGGAAGCTGAAGAAACCACGGTCGAGTTAATGCCGATTGCACTGCTAAATTGTGATGAATGCAGGAACAAGATTTGGGTGGCTAGACCGCCTACCTGGACGAAGGCGTCGCTGTCGCGAAGACCGTACTCCTACATTGATCATGGTGAATAGGGGCAACGGGAACAGGGTAACTGGATCGCCTACGTGATCGGGAAAGGGCCCTCTACGGAAGAAGAAACAGATCCGCTGGGGCAGTTTGAGAATCAGGTGAGGTTATCAAAGCTGGGGCACGCACCTGATAACATCGGTGCAGGCCGCCGCCGCCGCCGATGTAGGAATGGCCGAAAAACTAGAGAACTAAATATAGCCCCAATCAGGGGAACATTGGCACACACATTGTAGTCGTTTCAAAATCAGAGGCTGAACTTCCAGGAATAGAACTGGAGGTGGGGCATAACGGTGAGCGAGCACATGCAGGGCCAAGATAAATGATCATACATGAACGTGGCGGAGGATTCCCCAACGAATGGGCAGCTTGGTGAGGCGCTCACAGCTTCCGATCTGGATTCTACGGTTAACGCGATTCCAATCATCCTTGGAGATTAGCATGACCCACGAAATGGTTGCGAATACTGTCGCTTGGCTTGAGGATGTCGCGCTGGGAATGAAGTGGTGGATGAGACGGATATTCGCAAATTTCATTGTCGACGCACATGGTCGCGGTAGGAGCAAATGTGAAGAGTGAGGTGCTCGGCAACTTTCCCCCAAGTGATGAGCTACTCGAATGAGCCACTTCCGTGAGTTGCGTGAATGGGGACATACACAAGAGTCGTAGCGGGTCCCGGGACGCAAGTGGCTATGGTCACTGGACTATTTGCGGGGATGGAACTAAGGAACCCAGCGGCTTCAATATAAGATGTACGATCGTCGACCCAAAACCCATACCTGGGAGCTGCAGACTCTGGCAAGGTAGAGGCGCTGTCACTAATGTGAAATGGATCATATATCTTGGCAGCAAGCTCGGTTACCTTGGAACAAACGATGTCACAGTAATGGTTCGTGTAATCCTATATTTAATCAGCTGCAGCCCCCCACAAATTACAAAATGCGAGTCACGTTACGGTTGCGCTGCTTGAATCGCTGGAAAAGCTACCGGTGGCACCAAAGATGAGTTACGAAGAAAGCGCCGCCGGACAGGATAAATACCTGAACGCGCTGCCGGTGACACTGCGATGGCCAAATTGGGTTATTTCATGTTCAGGTATGCGGAGAGTATCCTACCTTATTCCGTCATCCTGACGGTGGGCAGGAACGGCATGTGCGGTCAGAATCAAAGCTGACGCGTAAACAAATTGGAGTAGGGATTTCATGGTGGCTAAGCTGATAAAACCCCGAGGGGGGTTGGGGGGTTATATACCAGTTCCACTTAGCATTTTTAATGGGGAAATTCATGCCAGCGCTGTAAAATTAGCACCATACTCCATACCCGGGCTAGAATGGCCTTGTGAAGAAATCATCAACTGCTGCTTATGAGTTCATTGGGATTGAAAATATGCGGTAGCTCCCTAGTCGGACAGCCAAGCCCATGCATGTTGAGCTCATCTTCCCTTGCGGAGGGCAGAAGACTTGACTGTGCGAAATAGATGCCTGTGTGGTCAGAAAAAAACGCATGGAACCGAGAGGATATCAACACAGCCCATCCGCAGCCGTGGCAAGGCAAGGCAGGATGACGACACTATGCGTATTTTCGGACCTGGTGAACGAACTGAATGAGGGAGTATTAATGAGGATGTCGTACACAGCTTACAGATGCCGGCTGCTCGTGTCGTTAGGATTGGAATGAAGCTGTGCGTTGTAGAGTTTGAGGTTGTCATTTGAAGTGGTATTGCTCGGAGATAATGGCGGTATTATCAATCTTGGGTGTTAGAATAGATGTAACATAGCAGT
Source organism: Collybia sp. MG36 (assembly GCA_003313185.1). Lineage (NCBI taxonomy): Eukaryota > Fungi > Basidiomycota > Agaricomycetes > Agaricales > Clitocybaceae > Collybia > Collybia sp. MG36. Next base: position 23,151 of record QGOG01000054.1, read on the forward strand.
AACAGTGGAAAAAAAAACTGGCACTGGCAGCGGCTCCACATAGATTCCACAGGCTATAATATTGGGGGTTTCGCGGTGTCGTCACGGTAAACCCCAGGCCGGGCAGCGCCAATCAAGGGGATACACAAAGCCTCCCATGTTACGGTGGCTGGCCAAACCGGAGGCTACTAGTATATCAGTAACCAACGAACCATCATGCATCAGGTTTAGCCCGAGGTTTTGATTTTAGGCTGCCAGGCCATAGGGACGCCAGCCGTCGGCTTCGCCTATTTTAGATGTACATGGAATTTGGTGTTATGTATTTCTGAGGCACCCGGCGCTATCGGCTAACTATGCTTTTACATATGTAGGGGTTCTGACTTCGTCATGCATGCCCGTTGAGGGGATGAATTCAATGATGGGGAGCAATGAGGTGCGTGAGGTGATTAATCCATGTAAAAAGGGAATTATAAACAAGTCAGAAATCCAGGCGGCAGGGTGAGAGACGCAGGAGGGAATATCAAATAATGAAGTGAAAGGATAACCGAAATAGACCATGGAGATAGAATCCGGATAATGAAATGAAATGGGTCTTGCATCAATGGCTTCGCTGTTGAATTTTCGCTAACTATGTGCGCCGTCCCAACTCGCCCGCTTTCTCTTGTTGTCATTCCGCAGGATTAGGTCTTTAGGGCACACAGCACTTTGTCCTCGATGATGACCATGACCCGACTGCGGCCTGCCACCCCCACCAATGCTGCTTGAGCTCCTTTCGTTTCCCAGCATTCCGTTTCCAGTGAACGGGCTTTGCTGAGGAATATGCTGTCTGAGAGAAGCTGGGAGCGCCTTCCATGCAGAGTTGGAACAAAGGGGGGATGCCGATGAGGCAGACGACGATGCAGCGGACAGCGCCAGGTCCAAGGCCTGGCCCTGGCGGAGGTTGGCTTCTAGGGAGGTATCGTCTATCATCAAGGGCCCTTGCCCGCTGCTAGATGGACCGGTTGAGTAAGTCGTATTAGAGTGGCCGTAATAGTGGAGATCAAGGAACGGGGGGAGGTCGCAACTATCATTTGGAATAGCGAACTTCCAAGGGTCGTTTGCTAAAGGTTGAAAAGTATGGGGAGAAAATGCTGAGGGAGAGGATGACACGACTGTCTTGTTATCACCAATGCGGGACTGCGCAAGATCGGGGGCGCCCTGTTTAATCTGTGTTGCGTGGAAAACTGGGGAAGTTGTCGCATTGGACATTTCAGGTTGCGAGTTAGAATGATTTGCCGATGGTCGAGGATGTGAGGTACGGGCTTCACAAGGTGGAACAGATATAGAGCGACCATGCGTTCCAGGATAGTGACCATTGAATGAGGAGCCCGGGGTTCGACGACCCGATCGAGATTGAATAAGGGGAGTTCCAGGAGGCGTGAGATGTGATTCAGGTGAAAGGTCAACGAGGTCGTTGAGATTGAACCGGTCAGACATGCTTAAGGAGTCATGCGGGTCATTCTTATGCTGTCCCACATTGAGGATATCGTCCTCCATTGCATCGTGCGAAGGTTCTGTGTGATCATCCAGAGTTATGTTGGTCAACTCAATCTCGTCTATACCGGGCAGGGCGGAGGAATGTAGCTGCATTGGATGAATACCCGCGGATTGAGATATCCCGGACAAACCCAGGCCAGATCCACCAAAACTAAAACTGGAGCCATGATATGGCTGTGATTGATGCGTACGCGCACCAAAGATGAGATCTCCAGCGTAATTCGAGTGATGAGTAAAGCCCCTAAAGCCACTGGGAGGAAACATCTCATCTGAGAAGGTAGAATGAGAATCTCCCACGCCAACCTCGGAAGAAAAATCGTGGGGGACTGAGGTAGGGAAGAGGTCGTAACGGTCAAGAACCCCCTGGTTCAGATTGTGGAATGAGAACGGTGAAGCCGGAGAGAATCCCCCGCCGACGAAGGATGAACTACTTCCACTGCTCTCAGGGTCGAGTCGTGGGTTAGCAGAGAACCAGTCATCAGTACCCCAGGCAGACTTGCCAATCATACCGAGATTTCCCATGGCCTCACTCCGCCGTTGATATGGGGAGGAGTGTGCCGAATTCATGAGGTAGTCAGCAGAGAGGTGAGACGATGTTGGAGAGCCGGTCGCGGTTGACCAGGCATGCTGCGAATGAACGGGGGTGTCAAGGCCGGACGACCACGTCTGTGATTGCGCATCATTTTCGGGTTGGGCATGAGCGGGAAGGAAATCCGGAATCAAAAGTGGATCGGATGCTGATTCATTCGCAATTACCATATCATCGCCATCAATGACAGGAGAGAAAGGAGCTCGAGTGGGCTCCCCGAAGCCTGGGGGGGAGGTAGACGTATTCTCAACAAGGATAGGAGTCTGAGGAATTTTGGATGGTGATCCAACTTCGTCTTCACCCGCTGAACTGTCCTCATCCTCCGAGCAAGCGGTGCTTTGTGGTACACTTTTGGTCCCGCCGCGTAGGATCCCTTGGCTAGTATGTGCTCGTCTCCTGCTTCTGACTGGGCCCGTCGACAATGGAAGCTGGTCATCCGTCGCGGCGCGAATCGGTAGTTTGGGCCCGTCTAGGTGGAGCTTCTTCTTGGCCAAATTACGCGGTTTGTATCCCGCAGCTTGATAGAGCTCGGGAAACGCGTTTCTGAATCTGTCTCGCAAGTCCGTAGATCGCCTGTTTTGTTCCTGGAATACAGGGTCCTTGACGATGGTTGCCCAGACGGTGCCATGTTTCTCGTATCCCGCTTTCAGAGCACGGTCTTCTTCCTCAGTAAATGGGCGCCGCTTTTTGCTCCGAGTCTTCTCGAAGAGGGACGATCCGTCTGGTAAAATAGAACGTACTTTGCTTGAGAGGTGTGTTCGTGCGTTAGGGTAATGTTTCTGATACGCGTCAGGAAAATATGTACGGAATCTGGGGAGTTTAAACGCAGCATTAGGATTGATAGAACAAGAGGGAGGGAAGACTCACCTATCCTTGAGATCTACAGGTGAACGATTATCAAATTTAAGATTAGGGTCGCTGAGTATGGTCTTCCAACTGCCAACACCATGCTGTGGCACCGCGTTAGTACGCCACTAACATAATGGGACTGGCCGTCGAGATTAGCTTACAATTCTACACCCTTCTACAAGCATAGCCGTTTCCTCGGCGGTCCATTTCTTCCTCTGCTTCTTCTCCTGTAGTAGAGTCATGTCATCATCCTCAATTGAAGTATCAGCTATTTTCCTCATTTTGCCTCGTTTTTCAGGGGTGAGGGAGGAAGTAATCGTTTCTGCAATATGCGACTCAAGTCCTGTATCATCTCGAAAGCTCCAAGCTGGCACAAGTCTTGGAGACGAAGGAAGGGCAAGTGAAACACGTCTTTGCTTGAGCGATGGGGCAAGGGAGGGTGCCGAGGATGAAGACGCTGAGGAGGGTGTAATATTGTACGGCGCTTTGAATGAGAAGGTTGGGGTCGAGGGGATACGAAACTTGGACGGGGCAGTAGTGTTGGCGCTATGAGCAACGGAAGTCTCAGGTGAAGCTGTTGGTGTCGGCATGGTTGGAAGATCAGAAAAAGATGAAAGAATTTGCAGAATCTCCAAAACGATAACTCGTTGGTTGGGGTTGTGATAATCTGAGAGAAGTCTGAAGGCTCGGATATTAAAGCCAAGAAAGAGTAAGGAGGTGCCAGGAGCCTGGCGAGCTGCCTCACTGTTAAAGCGTTGGCTGGATGGTGACTCGGCAAGCACAGCAGATGTCGAGAAGCGTTGAGAGAGGGCAAGTTCAACACTGGTAAGGGGGGAGGGCACGTTGTAGACGCCTGGTGGTTGTGACACAGTCCTAAAACATGCCCATATTAGGAAACTATCCAAAAAAAACACTGCCGCTACGCGTAGATATCCTCCTCCCGACCTCTTAAAAAACTATCTTTGGTTATCTGATGTTTTTAACAAGGGCCTTCACATGCAGATGTAGGGCGA
>QGOG01000067.1:0-14824 GCA_003313185.1 Collybia sp. MG36
GTTTTATTCATCGTATAAACCAAAGTAGAAAACACATTTAAACTTTCAAACAACCGGTGTGTAAGCGCGGTTGATAATGGCAGTGGCCAAACTGGGAAGCCACTGGCATTCACTGATACATGATTTCGCTCCGAGCTCATAGCATTTATATCTCAACTTGTACTTTGACACAAACCTCCATCACCACCGGCAATTCTCCATTATCATCATCATCATAGTTTGTGTGTTCGTTGGCCTTCTAAGCAACGTCCTCAACTCATTTTACGCTTAGAGCAACCGTGACACATGCCTCAATACATCTATGGATACGTTATTGGGAAACAGCGCCTCCTCGAACGAGCGGCGACATTGTACAATACAGTCCCCGGACAGAATGGAATCTCCATGAACGACCTCCTCCTTGGCTCGTTCATCAATTTGGCGAAAGATGCTGGGGTGTTTGGAAAGGTTCTCCTCTGCTTCACCGAGATCAAGGGCAAAGACGAGATGGTCATGGCCTTCGCATCCAGCAACCCGAGAGACATCCTTCCGACCCCCCCTTCCTTGCCTGACCCAAGTGACATAGAGAAACTGCGGGCTGTTCTAGAGGCAAAAAATCCCCCACGGTGGTATCTCGCGAGTTAGCATAGCTGTTGTCCGGTTATCGACTACAAAATATAATCCATTGGTTTGTTTTGAAGTAGGACTATGTATCGTATGGGGGTCCATCGGAAGTGCTACCATAGTACCACCACACTTGACTGTGCGCATTGGACGCATTGATGCGGGAAGACTGGGGGTGAGACACGTGATCGCTGCTCATTTATATGAATTGCGCTGGTCGGCCTTGCACGCGACGTCCCCATTGACTCCCCAACTCATGCCTGAATACATCTATGGATACGTTATCAAGGAGAGACGCCTCCTTAAACGAGCAGCGAAATTATACAACACAGTCCCTGGGAAGAATGGAATCTCCAGGAGCGACGTCGCCCTCGGGTCATTCATCAATCTGGCGAGAGATGCTGGGGTCTTCGGGAAGGTTCTCCTCTGCCATACCAAGATCAAGGGCGAAGACGAAATAGTCATGGCACTGGCATCCAACAACCCGAGAGACATTCTCCCGACCTACCCTTCTCTGCCTGATCCGAGCATCGTGGAGAGATTGAAGGCCACCCTGGAGACAGAGGCTCCCCCACGGTGGTATCTCGCGAGTTAGCGCGGCTTCTACTATCTACCCGTATGTGATGATTTCTGAGCTCATGAGCCGCCCCTTACCACCTCATCAGGTTTGTGCATCGTCAACGCGCATGTAATTCAACCGATTGCCGAGTCCCTCGATTTTCCTTTTATTGCAAGGCGTTGGAGTCGACTGAACGATGATAGTTTTATTGTAACCCCACCAGTACACAATATTTGCCTCAGGCTGTTCGCTGTCGACCGCTAGAACTTGAATCTATCGCTCACTTTGGAGTGCTATGCGCTAGGTGGGAGTCTATACCACCGCAGTTCCGATTCCATATCTCGTGCGCGTGATGGATGAACAAAACCACTTATCCCAACCGAGAGACTGCCAGGGATGTCTAGAAGGCAACACAGGGCACATGAAATCGAATCGCTCGCCAACCGAATGGATGTATACATACAAAATAATATGTTGAACACCAACGAGGATCGCCGCTCGCAGGACCAGTGTCTGATTTAACCCCCGTTGATGGTATTCCTGTATACGTGTGTATGGGGTGGTGGGTCCACTCACACGATCATTAGAGCAGGTGCTGATGGAAATATATTGCCTTCAGGACCCCACGATCTCGCGATGGGATGCGGTGGCCGCACGATCCTATCAATGTAGAACAACATTGAAGCGGTGTTGCAAGTTGCAACGTTGAGTCCCCGATCGGTCCTGACACATTAGGAGATCAATCTCGCTAAAAAAAAAAAAAGCAACAGGAAATATCGACACCGCCTGCCACTGTTAATGATTCACCCGGACCGCGGCCACTGACTTTGCCATCGCAGTAGGCGATCCTTGTCATACAATCCTTCAATCCCTGGCTTGACGCGTCCTCTAGAGTAGTACGAATCTCCAAACCTGGTCTTTGGTAGCTACCACCCTGACTGCATCCACCCTCATTACCCCAATCAACACCTGGGTGCCCGTAACCATTACTATTTCCATGAATGAATTCACGAATCTAACCGCAGAGACAGGGGTTCTTCAAAGACCCCAAGACGGGCAAGCTTCCTATCATCGTCCCGCTCTCAACAGGCAGGTACGGCCCTTTTCTGCCCTACGTCTTCACGGCCACTGACTCCACACTCACGAGTCACGAGATGGTCCGGCCCCGTCGTCGTCGCACATGCGGACGAGTATCGAAGTAGTACTATTTCGATACTCATCCACATGTGCGCATACAAGGGGGCGCAGAGGTGAAGGAGGAAAAACCCACAGGCGCGGCGCACGGGCCAACCCAGGCCGACTGGGAGGAGATGGCCCTCCAGCCGGTACATCATAATCTTCCTGGCCGTGGTGAAAACCGGAGCTCAGACGTATGAACGCATCGAGCTTGACGTTTTAAATCCCGTTTCTTTCCCTGCATCCGTCTGCACCATCAAATGTGTCTAGGCGCACCTCGAGCCTAATAACCAGTGGAGTCGTGTACAAAGTTGGCACTGCGGTGATCAACAGCATTCGTACATGGCATTATACTCTAGATAACTACCGCTTCGGAATACCTTGCCATGGTGCACCGTCCCGCTCAAGGTGGGCAATGTTTGATATGCTGAACAAGTGCTTGAATCGGAGCAAATGTAGTTGCCTAGACCCAGTATAAATCTAAAAATTTCGAAGGCAGATTGACGAGGCAGGCTTACCGCTATTGAATCCGTCGGCATATCCTTCACGACCCAGTCAGGTTTGCACGTCTGATCCACCCCTCTTTCTGTAACTGCTTTCTACTCGACAACGGTGTCGGAGTGGCAGGTCAAAGGCTAGTTTGTTGTTCTATGGCACAAAATGATGCCAATCGTTTCGGGACAAGCGTGGTATGCACAGCTAACACCTTGGTCATCGAAGCCAGACAGCGGTGTACTTCACCAACTTGAGACTAATGATGATGGCGACGTGCGCTCCCGAGGGTGCACAACTCCCATAGAATGCATTTTTGATCGATTGACGTGGCTCCCAATAGTGTGTGTTTGGCAGCAACTGGCCGCGCAAGCAGAGGCAACCCGCAGCGCTTGTGGGCGGCAGGCCAATGGCTCAGCGGGATGGCATACCAACTTTTCACCCGCCACGCGATTTCATGACCTCCATCCGCGAGCGAGTCAGCAGCTCATTTGAATGTCAAGTTGTTCGCCAGGGCCAGCAAATTTATTATGTCATGCAGTGATCAAATGTGTGAGGAGCGGTATGGAGAAACACACACAGGCTGCAATCATAACAATAACATCTCGATGAAACTGATCTCCTTCGAGGAATTCGCCCCGGCTAAATCCACATTATCATACTCATGCTTGCCCACTTATCTTGTTTGGGTGCGCAACTGGATCGTGGCAAGTCCGAGTCGATGCACTGCTGGACAAGCGTGTGGTCATATTAGGATCATCACAATGCAAATTATTTGAGCTGCGGCATTTTACAATATAATCCCTGTATAAATCCATGCTGAGTTTGGTTGTGAAGCGAGATGTTTGATATGTGGAATGGTTCACGAATCCCAGATTGCACCGAACGCTGGTACACCCCTGCTCATCATTCCATACACCACTTTCTGCGTCAGTTTATGATTTGAAATGATGCACACCGCCTCCGCATTAAACTCGCGAACAATGCGGTATGTGAGTTTGACCATATCAGGTTTTCCGTGTGCTCGAGTGTCTGCAGGATGTTTGAGACTGATGAAGTGGGTTTCTCGTAGTGGCCTACCATATATTATGGCATCCGGAGAGGCATCCAATATAGAATCCACCAGCCTGTCGCCAAAGGTTTGCCGGACATTTGGTGATGTCCAGAGTAGGCGATGAGGAACACGCCGTTCGAGGATGCACGGAGCACATGGACCGATCCCTGATCCTGTTGCAACAAATATGACGCGGCGGAATAATGGAACAATTCGCAAAACACCAAAAGTGGGGATTCCGCGAACCCAAAGTTTTTTGGGCGGATTATTGATTATCTTGCTCGTCCAATCGCCAGCTTTGCTAACAACAAGGGAATAACCAGGCTTTCCTGGCTCGGGAACAGTTGCAAATCCATGCCATTCCATCAATGGGTTATCCGAAATGCGCGTGAAGCTTCCAGCAATGGGAGTTACTATCAAGATGTCAAGGATAGTATAAAAACAGGTGGACGAAATGGTACCATAGTCAAAATGAAGTCGAACTGCATGTGTTGACAAAATTTCGCTTCGTACATTGACCTTGCGTAGTCTCAACCAAGGAAGCACAAGTGAGCCTGGATTCGTTGTGAGCAATACATTATGACCGCGGTGTTGGTCGAACTTCACCTGTCAACACCACGAGCATCCAAAATGCGCTTGATGAAATCAGTTCGTGCCCTAGTGATTGACCGAGGCCTTTGTAATCGTTCGTCAGGAGGACAAGCTGGGGAACATGTGAGCCTATTTTTAGAGTACCTCTGTCCGCGAACGAACCTGACACCAGACAAGGGCAACACTGGCCCATCCGAGGAAGCGATGTGTGCGTTCAAATTTATCATGATATTTGGATCGTAAGGCGGGATGAGCGAAAATGACGACTCCAAAAAGAAAGATAAGAATGCAGTAGGTGATTGCGACGGTAGCAATGGATGTCTAACATTGGATCTTTTGGAATGCTTTGGGCTGCTCAGTAGGAAGACGTGCCTTGTAATTTGACGCCATTTCTTTCGTGGCCTGACCGGTAAAGAGCGCAAGCCACAAAAAACCCGAGACTGCACAACCAGAATGTAATCCACCAATATGGTAGACTCGAGCGCATACTCGGCGAATCGCAAGGGGCCAACTGAGGCGGTTGTTAGATTTCTCAATACTATTGAGGTATAAGAAATACTGACGAGGGCGGGACAGCGCAGAAGGTAGTGAAAAAGGCGTTAACCACGTAATCTTGTCTCATCAACACGGCGCACATAAGATTGGCAACCACAATTTTTCCAAGCTGTTGGGCATTCGCTCCGCGGGTAAGGGTAGCAATAAATATAGCCATATTTATAATGAAAACAACCCCGAAAAGCCGTCGGTATAGTGAGAAGACCTGATGCCGAAGGTTGCGCATGAGCCTCCCTTGGGTTTTATTTGGCAAGGGATCATCCTGGTAGCCTGACCAGGGATATTCCTCCTTTTCTACGTCGATGGAATCCACCCCGGGCTTGGTGACTGAAGGGGTTTCGGATGGGTGCGACACCGGGGAAGGCACTGTGAGGCCAGCCTCGACCATTTCGCCTATATTTCTTGCCGTCCCGGGAACGGTGGCCTCACTGTCCCTGGGTGTCATTGGCGCGTCGCTCCCTGGCGTGGTGTGCTCAAGCGCCAGCCTTTCTAAAGCTCGCTTGTCGATTTTTCCGTTGCTATTCAGATAATTCAATTGTCATCGGCGAGAGTGTGTATGAACATACAATGTTCTTGGGAATTGTTCAATGCCCATAATGTGGGTAGGGACAGCATAATAAGGTTGGACCTTAGCTGCTGCTGCCTTGACATCCTCGACAGGAACAACCGGTGAAACAAAACCCCACAAGTCACACTCGATCAAGAGGGCTGCAGCAACTTGTACCCCAGCGCATGTCTAATACATAGTCAACGCGGTAGGTTTTTGAATTCCAGCAGCGCACCTCCATCGCAGCCGCAACACCATCAAGCTCGACTCGAAAGCCCTGCAACTCATGTTATCTATGGTCTAGATTTCGTGATAGAAATCAACGTGCCTTGACTTTGACCTGGTTGTCGATCCTACCCAGGTGCTCCAGCGTTCCATCGGGGCGCCATCGACTATGGTGACATTGGAATTTGGCAAAGGCATCGGAAAGCATGACTCACCCCAAATCGCCCGTGTTAAACATGGTTGTACTTTTGAGCTTGATCAATACCTAGATTCATTATTTTAAATTGAAAACCCACCCATCGTTAGTGAATATGTCTCGTCGGTAGTGCTCAGCGGTCTTTTCGGGAAGATTAAGGTAGCCCCGGGTGACGCCAGCGCCGCCTGCCCACATCAGGCCCGCCGAGCCGATAGGTACCGGTTTCATACACTCGTCTAAGACGTAGACATTGTTATTCGGTGTGGGCTTCCCAATACTTATGCCATTATCAAGTGTGTGGGGATAGATTGTGTTGACAATGGTGATCTGCGAGTCCCTAATTAGAGAGAACTCATAATGACGGTTGGAATTGAAACTTGCCTCTGTTGGTCCACAGCAATTGAAGAATTGCACACCTCCTTCGACCCAAGTGTCTGCAAGACCTACAGAACTCAGTAAGGCCGATGCTACTCATCCTTGCGCGTGGAACATACTTTTAGGACAAGGTTCTCCGGCGACTGCAACGACCTTGATGTTCGGGTAATCCAGAGGGTCATGGGGAAGGAGCATGGATGGGGTTGCAATAACGACATCAACCGTTTTCATGACAGCGCGCCATTCCTTGGAAGTTTTACCCCGGAGGCATAGGGTACTTCCGTTGCACAGACTCCCAAGTATTTCCTAGAAGATACACGAATATCATGAGTCCCAATCCTGGGCTACTATGCTTACTCACCCAGGCCGCCATGTCAAAAGAAATATTCATGAGCTGTGATACACGTACACCCGCTTTCATTCCCAGGTCTCCGGGTCCAACGCATAGGACTTGTGCAAATTTCAGTAAAAAGTCTTGGAATGAGCGGAGACCTGACTGACGGTTGGTGACATTCCCATGCGTCACGTCGACACCTTTCGGCACACCGGTCGTGCCTAATACAACGGTAAGGGAGGATTGGGAACTAAGTGGTGTGACATACCACTGGTATAGATAATGTACGCGCTATCATTGGAGCCTGAAAAATCCTCGGGTTTGGGGCAATAGGCCGTTGGGGGCTGACACATATAATCTTCCAAGCATAGAAATGGCACGTCGGTTACTCGTTCGGCAAATTTTCCAAGCGTCAACACGATGGACGCCGCTGAGTCCTTCAACGCATGACTGAGGGCATTATCGGAAACGATGTTGCCATCCAATGGAACATACGCTCCCCCTGCCTTGAGAACTGCAATTAAACCAACAACCATAGCAATACACCTCTCCACGAGCAGGCAAACACGGGAGTTTGGGGCAACGCCGACTTCGCGCAAACGCGTCGCAAGACAATTTGCTCGATGGTCAAGTTCGCCATAAGTTATGGCCTCTTGGAAATTTTCCACAGCGATAACGTTTGGTTGAGTGCGCGCATGAACCTCGAAGGCGTGATGGACACACGCAAAGGCACAAGGGAGAACAGGGCCAATCCCAAACTCATAGAATAGGGCCTGGTCGGCGAGAGTTAGGCAATCAAGCACACCAGTTTTGAGGTCCATGATCACTAAGAGGGGGATTGGAATATCGTCTGACCATGTTTATCCCGCTGCCTTTAAGCTACAACAAACGGGATATTCGTGTGGCCAAAGACAATGAATAGATGACCAAGGAAGGACCGTTTGCTCAAGTCCATTTGGTCGAATAGCCTAGTCAAAAACACGCATTATGATTTCATCGCCGCGAATGGGATGGTACCACCAATTATTTGGCATGGCCGGACGGCAAGGATCACCTCACCATCGGCTGGTTTTCGCCCATATGGGGTTGCAGGCTGGGCGATGAATGAGAGTGCGAGACATGATGTTTTGTTCCGAGGAGAAGCACAAGCTTCCTTGACGGCTTTCAGATGACTATGTAGAATGGAGTTTTGCCCAATACGACCTGAAATACAATGCATAATCAGCCTTACTATCATCGGGCACCACTTCAAAAAATTCGGAAAGAGCTGTATTGATCCATGACTATTTGAGATAATTCTCTAGTTTTTTTTCGGAAAATACAGGTCAACATTCTAGCCCAAATTATATCAAGTCAGAAACCGAACACACTCAGCAATGATGAGGGAAGACTCCCTGTTTTTGGGACGTCAGCCTAGAAAACATGTAACGGCCAAAATCGGGATGGTGTTGCCAAAGTTAGACAAACCAGTCTAGCGGCGCCCGAAAACCCACCCAAATATAGTAGCATGGTGGCAGGCTCTCATGAGCGACGCTGCCGTGGAGTGCAGTTCTCCCAATCAAATGTTTCAGCAAAAAAAATATGTACATAGCTTCTGGGATGATGGAGAAATTACCAACTCAGTGGAATGTCATTTTTACAGCGAATTCGGACTGTTGTGCACGACATTGCCAAACAAAAATGCAAAAATTCTCGGATTAGCATTGGAGCCGGGTAATTTTTTTTCTAGGACTGCCCTTAGCAGAAGTCCAGTGCGTCGAACCTCTCTTCTTTTCGTACACTTACTTGGTCTAGATAGACTCACGCATGTCTCCGTGCTCCATAAGAAGATCGCGACTTGGCGCGCGCAGGATATAGCGTGGTAGGAACAAATGCAAAGCCGGCTGGCGCTCAACGATATCGGATCAGCATCGCGTGAAAATGTAACTAGCCTGAAGGCACGTATGGTTGTGCAAAACAAAACATATGGTCAAGTCCCGGTCCGGATTGTAGTCCCGTTTGCATCGTGGGAGGTGGTGTAGCCCACTTGTACGGCGACGATGTTGAACAATAATCAAACTTGTGAGGTACGGAGCATGGCCCGCAATCATGTCCCGACCACCCCGAAACTGATTTTCTACAGGGGATTGTTCGCGCTGGCTAGATTCATACTCCATAAGATCAAAACTCATTCTCCCCATTGTCTCATGGTGGTAGATCTGAGTCAATTGCCATCGGAGCGCGAGTGTTTCCAGTGGCCCAATCGTAAGCATGGTCATAGTGGAAATTGATTGTGGCGCTTGAAATGGCCCACGATGCCGAAATTTACGGAAGGTTCTTCTCTACCATAACAAGATCAATGGCAACAACGAAATGGTCATGGTCCTTGCATCCAAACGATTTGCTTTCTGGTCATTCCTTCGCTCTGGAATCCATGGACAAATTGCTCATCGGGTCAAATGTGCAAAGTCGGAGTATTTTGTTCAAGGTAGTTTGCATCACGAGGATATTGGTTTGATCAACTCGAACCTCTCAATTTTAGATCTGCTTTCGGGAGACCGGTGCTTCGAATATGTCCTGTCTCTGTACACAGCCTGGATAAATATGCCACGGGACCTTCAAGTCCCTCTTTGGGTCCATCTTTATTGAAGTCCTCGTTTTCGTCGACATGCGCCAGGAGCCTGGATCGATGTCGGTGAAAGTGGGGGCTTTGTCCAACAACCCCAGAGACTTCTCATACCACGCCAATACTCGTCTAATCCCATATGTAATCTCCCCGCCTTTTCTCCGCTTTCCTTTCTAGTGCGGATACAGTTTGAGTGGGCGAAAAACAGTTTTATCCTAGTCCCTGGGCCTGATTACGTAGAGAAGGTGGGCTCCGATTTGATCCTACCATAACACAGTTCTCCGACTCCTCAGACCTCGGGTTTTTCACCGCGTCAATCACGCCTTGGTTCGGTATGGTGACCACTTGGATGGAGACTATGCTCCGATAAGGTCATCGATGGTCCCGGACCAAAATTATCGGTGCTCGCCTTGCGCGACCGGAATCGTGACGCCCACACAATGGAATCCGCTCCACTGCTATACCCTTGGCGCAATACTCATCAGGCGTGGCTTAGCGCGAGCTCTATTTGTGACTCTACAGTCGCGGCTACCATACTATGTTTGCATCACCGCAAGGCATTGTGGTAACTCTAACCACAGCTCATGCGCGCCAGGTCGCGGCCCTCTCGACGGAGCGTAGAGACGTCCACCAACTATTATTCCCCACTATTCTATATTCTTCCCTGCACTCGAACGTCCTCCCAATGCTCGGTCGGCCTCAGAACGCGACGCCGGAAGCGAACCAGCCCTCGATATGGGCTTGGCGGTTCCAAACCATTCCTGGATTGGAAAATAGCAAAAGAGTAGCGCGTAGCCCTGGACAGACTGAAGAAGTATAATAGAAAGTAGCCGCCTGGTTGGATAAATACGGATGCGGGTGGTGGCTGCCCAACACACGCCCAAGATTGACCGGGCATGATGCGGGACTTGAAATTTGAAACCTGGGGGTGTTGGTTTGTCGCGTGATTCTTTGTTCGATTTTTATATGTGCCAAACCGCGACATAGACCTCTATCACCAGTCTGCCACCATAATTTGTGTCTGCCGTCTTCACAACGTTTCCAACTCATATTTGATCAAACCATGCGTGAACACGTCTATGGATACGTTATTGGGAAAAGGCGCCTCCTCAAAGACGCGGCAGAAATACACGGCGTAATCCCTGGGAAGGACGGGTATATCTTGAGCGATGTCCTCCTCGGCTCCTTCGTAAATTTGGCGAAAGGCGCTGGGATTTTCGGACAGGTTCTCCTCGCCTTCACCGAGATCAAGGGCAAAGACGAAATGGTCATGGCCCTCGCGTCCAACAATCCCAGAGACTTCCTCCCGACGTACCCTACCTTGCCTGATCCAGAAATTGTGGAGAAATTGAAAGCCGTTCTGGAGACCGAGGCTGCCCCACGGTGGTATCGCACAGTCTACTAGTAATGGCATGTGGTGAAATTCGCTTGTACTGGTATGTGATTCTCCCCGAGCTCACGAGCCACTCGTTATGCTTCAAGCTTTACAGCTCCGCCAGGTTTACATTCACTCAATACGCTGGCACGCCCAACCTGTTACTCCTCAGCACTCTGTTCCCCTGACTTCGTTCCATCTGACAGCGGTGCTGGAGTCGACGGAGTTAGTGGGTCAAAGAATAGTTTGTTTGGGCACATGTACAACCGCAGTTGCTCGTTTTTTCTTGCTTTATCAGAAGTATTGAGCTAGTGCAAGTCACCAAATTCAGCGGTTTCATGTTTGATTGGCCTATCCTGTTTCCAGCATAATGGGGATGTTGTTTATTTATATTATCCATTGGCGCCTGACTCAATTCTCCGTTTCGCATTTTACTGGACCAACCCAGATACATCTATGGACGAGGTGGCGACATCGCACAACACAATCTCTGGACAGAATGGAATTGCTACAGGCGACTTCCTCCTCATCTTGTTCATAAATCTAGCGAAAGATGCCGGGATGTTTGGAAGGGTTCTCCCGGGCCTCTGGTACACCGAGATCAATGGTGAAGACGAAATGGTCATGGCCCTCGCGGGGGAAGGGGTAGATCACGGCGAGTGTATTCGGCGACATCAATATCTCGGCACATTGTCTGACATAAATCCAGGTTGTCAAAATTCAAGATAGCTCCGCATTACCGGGGGGTGAAGTATCTTGTTGACCTACATATCATCCGGATGAGGGTAAAATCTGGGATGAGTGTATCACACATATTCCGGATTTTGCTATCATCCAATCCAGGCGGGGCTGTTTTTCTTCTGTTGAGAGAAAATATCAGCTGGGCCCGCGGATTGTCCTGCTAATTGCTGTGAGGCCTTCGGTTTTCTCTTCAGGTTCATCACCATCCTCTGGACTCTCCTTTCCTATCTCGAAATCCAAAAACCCCAGAGACTCTTCTGTCCCATCCCGTCCGAGTGATGTGGAGGCTCAAGACCTCCCGGAGGCTTGTATCGCATATGGTAGCAGCGGCTACCAATGGTGGGTGGCGAACCTGGAGGACCATTCGCCGACTTTTTTTTTTCTAACACATAGATGACTGCCGCGCTTCCCCTCTGCTTCGTCAATCTCGCCACACCGCATGTCTTTTCCGTGCGTGCCGGTCATACGTCCGCGCCCCATACACGATGCGCCAGAATAAGGCTGGGCGCCCACTCCTGATTCTGCTCCCCCCGTCCTTCAAGTTGGTGGTGAGCGAGCGGTTGTTGTCGTTAATCCCATACGATGTCGGTGCATGCCAGTGGCCTGAGCACGAGCATGCCAGAATTATCCGGCAACGCGATACGCTGCAGTATGGCGGTTGCGGCCATGAAATTTATAGAATTTGGTGATGAGGACGCAGGTTACACAACGAATATAACATGAATTTAGGTTGTCAAGATGCGAGATAGCTCACACCGCACCTAGCACGTCGGACCTTGTAGAGCACATGCAGAACACAACGCATTGTGTGTGACGCAAGCGCCAAATGATTGGGAGTCGGTAGCAATCAAAGCACGAGAAAAGATTTTTACCAGCAGTAATACATACAACAGGCAGGGGTAATTTACCATCTTTGACAATTCTACGCTCATTCATGTGAGCACTGCACCCCCATCACCAAGTTTCTTGATCCCCTTCAAGATTGTGTCGAACCGGCGGTCGGAGTCTAAAGAATGTAAAGTTGGGCACTCCACCCAGTGATCATCCCCCGATTCACATCCGTCGAATGAATGGTCATACTGCACCAGTACGGACCAACCGCTGGGATGGCAACGACGGATTCGGCACTGGGATAGCGAATAAACAGGCGGGTGGCTCGTTCAACCAGCCGGAATTGAGCCTGGCTCTTGTCGTTCAGCCGCTTCTCGAGCTCCTTCCCTTTGAGACTCCGAGGGGGCCCGGCAACCTCTTGACTTCAAGGATGACTGGAATTCGAATCCCCACGATTTTCCAACCGCTGTATCGCTTGCGAAATGTCGTAGTTCTCTCGCCGATGGCCCAGATAATGACGAAATCAGGGATATGTATTTTGGGGTGTTTTGCACGGTACAGTATGACGCTCTTGTCGAAGCGAAGGATGTATCGGCGAAGCCATGATCATCCGCTTCACCATCATCGATTATCTTCAAGGCTTGGAGTTGGTGTTGTTGCTCTTTTGGGAGACTCGGACGCGTTAGCGGATCTGGAACTGCTGATTGTCACGTGGCTCTTGTTTGACTTCACGCCGCAACAAACCTCCGTTCGCCATCATCGGGTCTGCCCGCCTTGCTCGCAGCGTCTCCGACTTACATCAACTTAGATTGACCCATGCCTGAATACGTTTATGGATACGTTATCAGGAGAGGACGCCTCCTCAAGCGGGCCGCCGCGTTGTATGATGTGGTCCCTGGAAAAGATGGATATACCGTGAACGACGTCCTCGTTGGCTCGTTCATAAATCTAGCGAAAGATGCCGAGATATTCGGAAAAGTGCTTTTCCTCCACACCATGATCAATGGCGAAAGCGAAATAGTCATGGCTCTTGGGTCCACCAATCACAGACACGGCCTTCCAACCTACCCTTCCCGACCTGACCCGGACGATGCGGAGCGATTGAAGACCCTTCTGGAGTATAAGAATCCCCCGCGGTGGTATCCTACTTGTTAGGCGCGGTTCACAATGGCGAGTGGCGAAGCCCCTCGTACGTGATTCTACTTCTTGAATTCATGAGCCGCCCTCCACAACTCAGCCAGATTTACCAAGACACGTCTAATTCAACCTATTGCCCCCCACCCTATTCCCTCAACTGTTTTTCCATTCGGTAATGTTGTTGGAGTTGACCAAACTAGCAGGTCGAAGGATAGTTCTACTTATGCATACGTCAGTTGTATCTCAGAAGATGATTTGTCCATCTCGTGCCGTCCAATATGATTCCTCGTAAATTTTGGTATTTCCACCAGTCTCAATGCAGTGGCACCGAATCACTGACGATAGCCCCACAAGTGGAGATTGAATGTAATTATTTTTGGGTTCACATTTCATTTCTCCAGCGTCATTCCAGCATCATCGGGCCTGCGACTGAATAACGAAATAAACGAATAAAATCATTTGTCCCGGCCGAACCACTAGCTCTCCCGAACACAACAAAATCGGGGCACATGCCGCTAGCCTCGAGGCTGAAAGCAGAATTTAAGCGGCGCAGACCTGATAATCGGGGTACGGGGGCGGACCGAATGGACTCATACATACAGATAATGTCGAACATCAATATCATGAGAAGAGTGGGGATCCCCGATCCACCGACGCACCGTTTTCAGGATCAATGTCTGACTCAAACCCCGTTGGTATTACTGTGTATGTGTATGGGCTGGTGGGTCCACCTACACTACATCCGATCATCAGAACAGGTGCTGATGAAAATATTGCCCTCAGGGCCCATGGGGTGTGGCCACATTCGCTCAGAACACTGGCAAAGCGGCGGATGCGCGTTGAGTCCCCGACAGGCCTTGTCATATTTGGAGGGAGTCTTGCACGTGAATGGGCTTGCGCGAAGTTTGAAATTTGAATAACGTGCAAAAGCATATCGGTAGCCTCGAGGACGCGATAAATTGAAAATGGCTCTGCCAGAACCAGATCGCGAATTGTATGGTTGCACGGTTTTCAACTCTTGATGTTCTTTGTAGCAAGGGCCCACCGGCGCCCACCCCCAACCACCACCGTGGGCCGGACGGCATCCCTCAGACGGCGGGGACCAACGCGGGTTAACCGGGGGCAGTGCCCAACCTAGAATCAATGGTTGGCGGAGATATTGAGGAGTGGTCGAATGTGTGGGGAGCGATATGGAGAAACACTCGCAATCATGATATCTCGACGAAATTCCTTCAAGGAATTCGCCCCGACTAAATCCACACTATCATAATTATGCTTCCAAATTATCTCGTTTGGGGGCGCAACTGGGTCATGGCAAGTCCAAGTCGATGCTACGGTCGAATCGGTGGTGGGCGTTGGACAAACAGGGGTAGGGTACATATGGTATACTGTTCAAAACAGTAACATGTTTACCCTTCCATTGAGTAC
>QGOG01000068.1:0-14297 GCA_003313185.1 Collybia sp. MG36
AGACCCCCACGCTGTACCTTCACAGCCCCTCGCACCCCTTGCCCACACCTCCCGCATACCAGAATCCATCATACTACCTCTTCCAGCCCTCCCGCATCGCGAAACCCCGATCCCGCACCGTCTCACCCCGCCCTCGCAGCTCAAAGTCACACAAGACCACAGCCAGTAAGCGCGCCGCTGCCGCCACACCCTCGCCCAACGCCAGCGTGCCTGCATTCAAGCGGGAATTCGAAAAGTTCCACGGGGAGAACGGCGTGCGTACTGTCATTGGCAGTATTGGCCCCGTCCATAATGGTGACCTTTCCTGCTTCCTGTAACATAGTTACACGGCTAACGCGCCCGCGTAGTCCGGATGCTCTTAAAATCAGGCTACCGACACGTCTACGTGTCGCGCAAATTTGCCATGAACCACGGGTTCATCCCGTCCGACGCCGCGCCGGGGCACTACGGCTACGGCGGGCTCGTGAACATAGGCAAATGGCCCATCACGCTGACACCTTCAGCGTCGTTCGACGCACGCCCCGCGTCCGGGAAGCCCCCGCCGAAGCGTGCCGCCCCACTATTGTTCTCGGTGTACCTCTCTGAGGAGCCGCATTTCGACGTTGTGCTCGGCCGCTCGTTCTTTGAGCGCAGGCAGATACGCACGAGCGCGATGGACCCGACGGATGTTGTGTGCCTAGATACCGGCGAAAAAGTCGAGTGTGAGGTCGTCATATTGAAGGACGGGCGGGGCGAGATCGTTACTGTCACTTAGCTGCCATTGTATTTATGACCCCACAACTATTCATTCCAGACTTGTATATCCGTGGTATATTCGCTGTCAATTAGAGATAGTACATACAAATGTTTCAAGTCCAAACTCTGTAACTGCAGTTCAAAAGTCCATGTCCAAGAGGAGGGCAGCATAAATATATATAAAGAAGGTGGAAGGATTATGTGTCGTCGAAGTAGTCATGGAAGTCAGGGCTCCAAATGAATGAAGGAATGGATGATCAATGTCTTCTGAAACGGCCGCCTTGAGGGAGCTTAAGGGGTGTAAGCAGGAACACAATTCAATCGGTAGGAATAGTCAAGTTGGTTCACGAACAAGGGAGCGACCAACGCCGAAGTTTAAATCACCATCAGGGCCACAAAAGCCCCACAAAAGCCCACCCCGCTCTCATCGCAGCTCACTCGCTCCCAATTCCTGACCATGCCCATTCCCTTCCACAGGCGCAGGTGGCGCCCCCATACTCAAGCCCGCTAGATCGATGAACCGCGTCTTCCTCTTCATCGCACGCGCGCTCTCCTCTCGCCCAGATCCGAGATCCTCCTCGTCCACCCTGCTGTGCCGCTCACACAACATGCGCCCGTCGACCTCCCAGTATTCCTCAAGCCGCTCGTGACACTCAGGGTACCCCGCGTACTCACACGTTAGGTGCTCGGGGTGGTACCGGTCGCCCGTGTGCGACACTGCGCAGGGGCCCTCGATGGGCTGTCCGCAGTGCGCGGCGGCGCAGAGCGAGTCGTTAGCCTCGTGGTAGTGATATGCACACAGCGGCTTCCCGTCAAAGACGTAGAATGTTTTATCGGGGAAGGGTTTCTGCGATTAGGTGAGTGGCGTGAAGGTGGGATGCGTCCAATGGCTTACGTGGCAGGTGTGGCAGTTGAAGCATTCGCGATGGTACTTGCCTTTGAGCTGTCCATCGGATGACGAGACAGCCTGTTTCTCGATAGGCAGATTACATCGCCGGCACTACTCTCAGGATGAGATGGAGGAAGACCGCAACGCGCAGACCAGCACACCTTGGGCAAATACATTCCCTTCCAGCACTTCTCGCATAATATACCGCCTCCGTCTACCTGCACCCACCTCCCGTCATCAATGCACTTCTGGCACCGCACACACTCCTTCGGTCGACGCATGCGCACCCTCTTACCCTCCACTACCCCGCCCGTACCGGCAGCCTCCAGCTTTTTATCACGATCCGCCGCAGGACTCGTGTTCGACCGCATGGGCAACTTCACTGCTCGCGCGTCTGGAGAATATGGCACCTGCACAGTATTGCTGCGATGTGACTTATTGCTTGGGTCCTTATCCCCTCCATCGGCAGCCCCCAGGACTAGACTGTCGTCCTCAGGCAGCGTCTCCAATGCCTCCATCCTCTCCAACCCTATGGCCCCCCCATTAATCACACTCCCCCCGGCGCTCCCGCGCGAATACGCACTTCTGCTCCCCCCGCTCCCGCTCGAACTTCCACTTGTACTCCTGGTGGCCCTGGCCCCCCCAGTGCGCCCGTGCCCACTCGGCAATCTCTTCGAAGACCCCAACGCCTGCGCAATCGCAGCAGAATCACTCGCCTCACTCGCGCTCGCGCTTGCACTGCGGCTCCTAGTGCCATCGCGCGGGTCGATCGCCTCTGACGCGTAGCTAGACACGGACGTCCCACGCATGTGGTCGAGCGCCTTGCTGATGCGGATCCCGCTGCGTTCTGATGCAAGGGAAGGGAATCGCTCGCGCGCCCGGTCGTCTGGCTTCATCGGCGGACTACGGAGGATGGACCCTGGGAGGGGAGGGGGAGTCGTTGTCCGCGTCCCGTCACGGTCGTTGTCTTCATAATCAGTGGAATCCGCGTATGCGAGGCCGTATTCTGAACCAGAACTAGGTGACATCGGTGCCTGGGGTGTAGGTCTGGAAGCCCCGCGGCTGGAGCTTGTGCTGGCCGTGCTGTTGCTGACCGAGCGGGCAGGGGCGGAACCGGACGTTGATGAGGATGCAGATGAAGATGATTTATACAGTTTTGATGATGAGGCGCGTGAAGATACGCGGAGTGGGGCTGTGGGTATCGCAGGGATACCAGAGTTTTCAGACTCGATTTCAATGTTAGCCGTTGTGGGTGTGGTATTAACTCCGGGTAGCTTATTCTTGAACTTTTCAAAGAAGGGCAGTCGGACACTTGATAAAGGTGTTGAGGGCGTCTTTGGTGGTATATCAACAGCCCCCATGGTCGGTGGAGGCGGGAGAGGTGTTGTAGGGGCAGGGGATGCGGGAGGGACCGGGATGCCATGAACATTGGGGGACGGTGTGCGGGAGGGATGGGAGGAAGCCTTTCGAGAGGCATCGTGAGAGGGTAATGAAGATCCCGGTGAATGTGGTGACCGTGGCGATGGTGGGAATGGCGACAGCGGGCCCGGTGAATGGGATGAGTAGCCGGAACCTGCAGATAATGGGGGTGTGGTAGTAGCTGGAATTCTTGTAAGTTTAAGGAGGGGAGAAAACAGTGGGGCACATACATCGAGAGGCCGCGTCTATGTCTAGATACCTTGGTGCGTTGGCCCGGAGACCTGGTTGAGGGGACTGGCCATGCGGGTAAAGTTCATGTCCCCGAGATACCCCTGGACCCATCCCTGATGGGGCGACAAACATCGCTGCTCGGGCAGCAGCTGCAAACCCCCGTCTACCAACGCCAGCCATGCCTGCTTCTCCGCCTGACTTTGTATCGATGTTCTCGGGTACATGTGGCGAGTAGGACATCTCCCTCGGAGGAGGTGGACCCTGCGTTTGCGAGGGTTGTTGCCGAACATGAGCAAGGGGAGGATCCCTATTGACAACGGCGAATGTAGGTCGCGGGTTTAACGGGGCTGCATTATTTGAGTTTGGAGTAATTGTGCTTGCATTAGATACCGCACGGGACCGAAGGTCGTTATTATAGTGATTCGGCGGTGGTTGTGGTTGCGAATGGGGTTGCGACGGCAGTGGTTGAGTGCGTAATGAGGAACTAGCAGTGGGGGTATATGATTCCTTGACAGGTGTGCGCGATACGATAGGGGACGGACCAGGCGACGACGACCTTGTCCTGTCGGGGTCCGCGAGGCGAGACAAGGGACTTGGACGAGATTGGTAGGACGAAGGTGAGGCCGGTCCGGGTGATACGGTATTTATCCGAGGGCGTGCATTCGAGGATGCGCGAAGGCGCTGTTGTATTGTCTGTGACTGGGGCCGGTTCTCTGGTGGAATGGCTCGTGGTGGCGATGAAACAGTAGTAGTCGATGGGGATGTGACCACGCGGTTCTGGAATCTCTCTGGTAAAAGCGAGGATATGGCACTGGGTGCTACGGCTGGTTGAGGGAGTGTTGGTACTGCTGGGGGCGTTGAACATGTGTGATCGCCCAATTCGGCCAGTGGAACTGGCCAGTTACAGTTTGAGCACTTTACTGTGGGCAAAAGCTGGGATATACGCCCCGCGGGCGGGGGATTTGGAGAAAGGAGTTGAGCCATCATGGTAAGATGGACAATGTTGTAAAGCGACCAGCGATTTGGTGTATATTGTCGTGCTCAGGTAGAGTCAGGGTGGCAATGTCCTCAAAAAAACGGTCAGGCCTGAAGAAATACCGAATGGGACTATAGGGTGTGGTTAGTAGAGTAGACAGAACATGGGAGTACAGAACAAGGAAAAGAGTAACACAAAACAACATCTCAGTATACTCTTTATTCCGGAACACGCCTATA
This sequence comes from Collybia sp. MG36, assembly GCA_003313185.1. NCBI lineage: Eukaryota > Fungi > Basidiomycota > Agaricomycetes > Agaricales > Clitocybaceae > Collybia > Collybia sp. MG36. Next base: position 4,490 of record QGOG01000068.1, read on the forward strand.
AACTAACTATACCAGACTTTGATTACATCAAATGTCCGATTCTCCTCGACATTCTTCCAATTCCCAACGTATTCATTCCCACCACAAATGGAGACATATGAAACCCACCATCAACCCCAAACTCCCAAGCCGCACCATAGACCCGATCCATGTTTTTGAATAATTCAACATAGGAGAACAGAGTGATGCACGCATGCACTCCTGAGTCCTGAGTCCTGTGTACCCTTGCTGGGCATGGAATATCGTGCAATACAAGCCTGATCTATTGGGTTTCCCATATTTATACGTAGACATAACATAACACTAACCAAATCTAGTTCAACAAGCGTGTCGATATCGGTGATCAACCTAAATCCATCACGAAATCAGGCAGAACCTGCCATTCCACTAACCCCTTTTATCCCATCTTTGGCGCCCAAGATCGGCAGTATTTAATGTGTAGATCCCTCCCCCACAGCGGTGGGCGTTAACGGAAAGCAGGACAGGATGAATGGTAAGTTTCCGGAATTTGACCACAAAATTTCCCGCGCGATCACAAATTGACGCTAGAAGGTAGTAATTATAGGCGCCTTCGTTACTTCACCCATGGGTCATCGATCATCGTTCGTCGTCGCCTCACAATCCCAAATTGCTCCATCCTTCGCGTTTTCTAGTAATGATGTGTGTCATGCAGGCCACGCGTCATGGTGGTTCGGGTCGATCAGTCCATCCGATTGACATGGGCCACCCTGAAACCACCCGTTTTGTTTTGACAACCTGGAAACCACAAAAATATGTCAGTACGTTTGGGCCTCAATCCCTCTGCTAGCGACTCAGTTGTAGTCCTGTCTATGTTAGGAAGGGGATAAGTTTTGATAATTTGTCCTGTTCCAGAATGTGGCCGCATAAAATTCAGCCAGAGATATGATGGTAGATTATAACTTCCAGATTGTTCGTTTCCATATTCTAATGCTATCCCCCTCCAGCTTGTTATCTCCGTTCACCACCTGCTGCTATGACAGCGTAAGACAAGGGACACCAAGATTGATTCGCGAACCCGCGTGGCTCAGCGTTATATATATCTGAGATGTCCACAACCTCTTCTCACAAACACCGACCAATTTTAGGATAAGCCGCGAGCCCGACTAGCAGCGCCCGCGAACATAGGCCTCCATATAACTCTTCGTCCCTCTCAGAGACACATGGATATTTGCTGTACAGCGCCCGAGCGGAATGGTATGATTTTGACACTGATATCATGTGTATTGTGCATTGTCCATCCCACGGACGCGCCAGGTCACTGGAACCTCATCACCAAAAGATGGTACATCAGACGCCCCAATAAAAAACCAACTGAGGCCTGGGGGTAGGTTAAACCATATTCCATATCCGAAGACCAACAGCCTGACCACAGTGGATCCTTCCACTTGAACATGTCCCTCCGTTCTAGGTCCGCACTTGAATGGTCACGCAATTACGGTACGTACACCTACTCGCAGAAGCATCAAACTCTCCGCCGGCGTGCCATCTACTTTATTTTCAACTCAAAAATGCAGGCACAAATGTCTTTCATCTTGAATACGGAGCCGCTTCCTGATGTGGCGTCGAGGTAAGGACATGAATCCTTGGGACCTGCCCAAGCAGGTCAACCATATTCGAATTGCCACCCAACAGGTTCCTGGGGTTATCGATGGTGAACCGGTAACTATATGCGCATTCCTCGGTAGAACAACGCTGGGTACTACGGATACCCCTCTCCCGAATGTGAGCATAACCACGCATCCGAAGGAAGGTAGAAGCGAACCAAAAAGGCGGAACCCGTGTAATATAGGGGGAATGGCCTCCCCGCATCCCGATATCCCATACTTAACCTGAAAAAACCGGGGAGCCGGCATGGACTATAGGCATCCACATGCTGTGTCCAACTTTTCCCAATCCCGTTCATACGGAGCTGCCGCCTTCTCAAGCGGACGTTGCTTTCAGCTATACAGGCTGCGTCTCTTGGCTTTCTTTTCGAAACAAAGGGGGTAACTACTTCTGGGTACTATTTGTGGCCCACTTTATCCCGCCCCATAGCAATGTGGAATACCTGCTAGCCAAACCATCCCGTCATGTGTCGTCGAATAGATTGTGATGTATTATGAACGAGGGAAAATTTCTGTGAGCGGAATATATACATAGGTATTATGGATATTGTGTTCGGGCGAGTAAACTATGCCGCAGAGTGGGTTTAACCACCTAGCCACAATAATCGCTTGACCCCATATTCCATTTTCGCGTACATGCTCGTCATCCGCTGCGCTTCGGCAAGGCTGTAAATCGGATGAACAGTTAATGATATCACATGGGTGAGTGTCTTGGACGGACCTCACAACATCCTCATCAATAACAAATTTCCCCTGTGCGCCTCCAATATCTGCACATGCGCGCTCAATACTATCGACGATCATTTCGACCGCCTTCTGGCAGGATTCTGCAGCGCTAAGTTCATCTGCAGCGATAGCTTCGGTATACACTGCTCCGCCACCGTTCGACGGCATTCTCACACGTGCTGGGTCAATAGGCAATACCTTGAAGGCAGCAAATGTGCTACGATCTCCGGGAACGGATGTGTTTGCTAAAATCTGGGAGAGCGCAGTACCCGTGCGGCGGCGGCTTCGCAATGAGGTGTTGTTTAGTGCTTGCCGCGGTGAGGGTGGGGTAGGCTGGGCGGGGGTGGCGGGTATGTTGAGGGTGGTGCGGTCGAGGGTGTTACGCAGCGAGTAGCTAGTGACGCGGGTTGTCTGATTGGAATTATGCCACGAGACCACAAATCCAGCATTTTGAATTGGATCGCGGCTGGTCTCCTCAAGTGGAGAAAGAATATAAGCGCCTGGTCAACACTTAGTCAATTGAACTCTGTTGTTGCCCCCGATTGTGTAAATTCACCTTTGCTTATTTGTGTAATGTCCCCGAGGGGGACACGAATATATATTTTGACCTTATCCAGGGTATAATCATAGCTCTGATGATGTTGGATTGATTTAGGTATGAGTTGCGGAAGTTCGAACTACTCACAACAACATAGAGCGCTTTGGCGGTCTGCGTACGAAATCAATAACGAGAAAGTAAATGAAAATAGAACCATACCAGCAGAAGCAATTTCTCTTCGAACTTCTCTCCCACTCTCGTATTGAGTTCCTCGGGGGCAAATAATGTCCAACCAGATTGCAAGCGCTCCCCCTCGGGCAGCACTCGAGACACCGATGTCGCGATAGCTTCTGCTCGAATCTTAGACAGCCTGATCAAATCTCGGGGGTCTGTTGACTGAAGCTTGAGGAGGAACTCTGAAAAGACGGAGAGAGTTCGGTTCCCAAGCATGAAGTCAATCACGGCCTGACAAAACCAATCGCTGAAGGTGGACGTGTACATCCTGCGCAATATAAGCACCGGAGCCCGCCATTATGTGAAGCCAAACCTGGCTAGTGAATTGACGCCATCATTCAACAGCCCGCTCAGGTCGCGTTTTCCGGTTCTAGATATCTATTAATGGATTCAACGCATTTGTTGGCGTAGTACCTTGTGAAATCGCCCTAGCTCCGAATCAATCAAACCATTCCTATTCAAACGATGTGGCACACACCTTGAGCGCAGATGTCCCTGCGCTAGGGAGCGTAATGTCAAATATAGATAGACGCATTTCGGGAAGCAGGCTTACTATGCGCGGCTGATGGCATCCCCGTTGTTCGCCCAAACTATACCAATGGCGTAGGTCATTAGCTTCAAACGCATGCGGAAGGTTTCACCATCATTGAATACAACATCAGTCTCGGACCGTCCTTCAATTGGGGGATTGAGAAGGGCCACAGCCCCCAGCTGTTTTTTCAGGACATATCTTGCGAATGCAGACTACGTTGACACAATGAGCAAGAGAATCAACAAGAAGAATACACCAACCTGTACGACATTAGTCCGATCCAAGCAATCTATGCAATTGACACGGAAAACCCCTTTCTGCTGAGATAGGACATCGTTGCCCGAGATCCAAAGGTAGCTGTATACCAATGGAGGAAATATTTGTGCGGAAAAAAAAGCAATTTACCCTTGGGTATCAAAGGTCCTTTCCATGATATTAATCAATTTTGAAATATTTTCGTACCTATAGGTGATGAGTTACAAATGACACAAAGCAGCAATGACGACCAACTTCATGCCTCTAGTTTCTGTATGGAAGTCATACTCGTAATATCTGAAGTTGATGAATGAGGAGTGGGAAGGAAACTGGGACAGACGCACAGGGCTTCCTTGAGATTCAGATCTTGCATATATTTCTTGTACCCCTGTGTAATTGCGGCCTCCTTCCCGTGCTGTTCTGCTAGATTGATAACAGCCTGTATGTGGTAAGTACAATAAATACGGAATATTTACGAGCCTACATGAGGTCCATATTGGGGTATTGTCCTCTGGAAATGTCGTCTGATAGCATCTAGGTTTTGTTCGGGTGTCCTATCAGATGCCAAAAGGGGTGCAGGTTTGAGGCCATAGCCTGTCTGCGTCCAAAACAGCGGGACTACAAAGATCAGTCGCAACCACATGGCCGTTTTCAAGCCACCTACTTGATCCTCGGATTTGCACATAACTGAAGATATTCTCAGCGCCTCCACGCTAGGGAGGAGTTGAGTTGATTGGGGTGAGGCTTTTTTTCAAGGACCCACTTCAACACGCATAATGGTCTCCGTCTCAACGAAATTCGCCACATGGGCGTCTTCGTCAATCCCTCTCCGTTGGTACCGTAAACCGGCGCGGTCCCTCGACCTGCGCGAGACGATCATATACTCAACCGTGGCATCGTCATCATGAGAGGTTGCGTCTGGAGGTATATCAAAATGAGCGATTTGGCAGTATCCTTGCATAATCGGTAAGACATATGAATGTAGCTATTGCACATGAATAAGATCTCGTGCCGAGGAGGTAGGGAAAAACGAACCCCAGCCTCGACGAATGGTTTCGATAGCCATTCATTCCACCAGAATTGTCTATCCACGCGACGCCAGAGAGGGAGCGTTGGGTATGGTTCATCAGTAGGACATCTAGAACTGGAAGGTGTAGTTGCACCCGTCTTGTGTTTCCGCTCGGGGATGGGAAGTGCATTGAGGTCTGCGAGGAGAATATGCTGTCTTTGCGCTTTAGCTACCTGTTCCTGTTTGTGCTGTAATGATCGCGTAATATCTGCTCTGAAAGATTAGAACAGCCATCTGCTTTACCTTGTGCGTTACCCACCAAAGTTGTACGCGAAGTACATTCCGCCCTTACTGAACTCCCGCACACACTCCCTCACGATTTTATCCTCAAGCTCTGAATGCCTTTCTTCGGCTGATGCAGGCGGAGGGGCCGTAGTAGCTAGGATAGTATCAATTATTTCTGAGGGTGCTTCGGTGCCTTTCCTCATCATTTCCTCAAGTGCCGACTGTGCACCAACCAGGGTTACGGGCGCTTCGGACGCTTCTTGCGCCTCAGACTCGACTTGAATAGGCACCCCGGGCGCGCCCCGCTTCGAAAGTCGGCTCCAAAAGGAGAGTCGGGAAGCCAGGGTATTTGCCACCGGTGATGTAGATATCGAATTCTCAGAGGAGAAAGACGCCTCCGAGGATGACGAGAAGGGCGAGGAAGGGCGCTGCATATGCAACCCCTGTCCATCGGGTGATTGGGCATTCAGCGGGGTCATGACCCTGATGTCGTCGGTGGATGAAAACTGGACCCGCGGACTGCTCGCACTCGGCAGTTCGGCGTATTGGCTTTCCCTATCATCTAGATCAATGGATTCAGATGGTGCGACAGTGCCCGAGGTTGTAGATGGGAGTAAGGAGGGACGCGATGCAATCGCGTTTCGAGCCGATAATGTCTTCAGGATGACTCTCGCGCGATCTTCCACAAGAGGAATAGCTATTACGGTCTTGACACCATAGACCAAATGATGCTGACTTAACACTGAGTAGAAATAAATCGTTAGTGTCCGCTAGATGCTGATTCCCACCATCATGACAGGACTCACAAGACCCGACCTCCGACCTTGAGGAAATCACCAGGAGATATGATCCTGGGGAGGATTAGTGCTGCTCTACGTGTGAGAAAAGACCCCACCAGAAAACAGCTCCAAGATGCCAACAATTCCGTAGACGATTGCGCAGTCCTGCCAACGACTCTGGTCCTTGTCCGGTTGGTTGATCGCATGCACCTTGGCGACCTTTCCCCATGCAAGCTGTATATACGAGCCGGGCTGTGCGATGTGCGGGCGGATAAGTAGCCCATCCTGTGTTGCTAGGATGGCTAGATGGTCGTAGGGGTGTGGATGCGGTGCAGCTGGGAGAATATCTTTCGGCTGCAGTCCCGGACCTGTAATATGCTCAGCGTCATTAGATGCGGACACTATGGTCGCGGCTAGAGGTTCGGGTTTTCCTGTTTTCACGGCTGCAAATGGCTTTGAGGCCTTTGCAAAGAATTGCTTCATCAATGAGAATGGCCAATGCAGAGGGAAGCGACGATTGTAGTTGGCACGTTACCGATATCAGAATTTAGAAAGGACACAATTTGTTATTTTAGCTAGCCGAAATTCCGGTGTGATTTCCATTAATGTTTTGTTCTGCTCTTTTGAGAAATTCGTCTACGATTCTGTCTTGTATCTGAAATAGAGAAGTCCATAGCATTAATACGATACTGAATGGGATGTAACAAGTAGGATAACGGGGAGATACGAGACGAAAGCGAAGTAGCATCATGAGGTAGAGTTCAGTGACAAAGTATCGGAGCAGTTTCCTGGCGATATATTTTAGGCTGAATAATGTGTGTGATTTTGCTGGCCTGGGGGTTGTGGCAGATGTCCCGAGTCTTGTTGTTGCTGTTGTTGCTGCTGCTGTTGCTGTTGGAAGGCCGCAGCCATGTTCGCGACGCCAGGATTGTCCCCATGTGCACCGCCCAAGCGGGCGAAGAACGTGTCCCATTGGCCTAGGGAGGGTCAGCCTGATGGGTCGAGTTGCGCGAAGCCACTCACCCCAATCAAACATCCCACCAGGAATGCCTTCCAGGAATCCAGTATCCGTCATTGCATATTCATGCAAGTTGTTCCCACCCTGTGGCCCGTCTAACAAATTCATGACCTGCACATTCGGCGGTGCTACCGCAGCCGTTGCGTTTAGCGCAGGGTTCATGTTGCTCTCTCTCCTCGGCAACGGCGTAAAATTCACCAACGCGGCCTGCTGCCCTCCTGGATTATCCGATGGATGCAACGACGAGCGATCGGTGGACAAAGGCGGAGCAAATACGGATGAAGAAAAGGAGGTGCGGTCACGGTCATTGGTCGCTTGCACACGGGCGGAAGAAGTAGAGGGCATCGCAACTGCCGATGCCACCTCACCTTCACTGGTGGACCCCTCGTCCGTTTCCCCGCTAATGATTATACCAGCTGGTATATCCTTGAAATCTCTGTCCTTCGCATCACCATGGGCGACGAAGACACCCCCACCTGGTCGCGTTGGATCTTTTTTGTAATCGAGCCCAACGGGAGGCTTCGCCTTGACGCCACCTGTTGGGTTCAACGCGGGCGTCTCCATCGGGAGTTGCGGGCCTTGCGTTGCCTCATAAAGGAGGGCGATAATCTCCGCAGTCTGTAATAAACCAATGCAAAAAGAAAACGAGGGTCAGTAAATCTCAACCAGGCCAAACCCCCATTCAGAAGGGGCAGTGAAATAGGACCAGCCTTGCGTCTAGCGGACATATGATCAGGCGATAACGATCCTTCCCATCTCCTTACACAATCCCGGAGCTTACGGAGCTTCGCAGCGGCGTCAGTGTCCTTCCGTCTCGCCCATGTATGATACTATCACCGAAAATTATTCAGAATACAAAAAACCAAGGAATTTGCAAGGATAGACATACCTGGACAAGTGCACATGACGTGGCAGCATAAGCAACCAATAGCCAAACGTCATATATCCTTTCATGAGTGTCAAGCCAATCAATCGCCTCCCCAGTCAGTGTCACGAGCGCACTCCATTGCTCCACCGTGAGTCCAAACTTTAGATGAGCTGGACACGAGTAGCTGATACGCATAAACACGCGCCAGAACATCATGCACACGCTCGCATAGAGAAGGTGGAGAAGGCCTGTGAAATCCGAAACCGATGACCGATGAGAAAGATTGGTATAGTAATGAAAGCTATTTGGGGATTGGGCGTTTTGGGAACAAGAAGACGTACCTGCATTTCTGGGAGTGTCAGGTCCTCGGAATTGAAGGTGTTCGGGTAGACCGGCCTTCCATCCTTCAATGTCGCCCAAAAGCTTGAAAAGCATTTCATCGCTAATCAATGTCAGTCCTGAGGGGCTACGAGGCTGTTCAGCGTCGGCGCATGCGAAAGGATTCGAGATGATCTAGTACCTGTAAATAGTTTTGAGAACACGGCCTAGAATAACACTCAGTCGCACGAGCTCGTCCATGTAGAGATCGCCCAGGTCGCCCGAAGATGGGAGACGAGCATCACAATCCTGCACATCAATCATGTAGGGTAGGCCATATGTCAGACTTGTCCTATTCAAAGTTGCTTAGCGACCGGTTTAAATCAATGGGAGTGGAATTTACCATCGGTCACTGATGAGACATGCGCCCCACAAGCGTCGTCTAAGTTCGATATTTTGTTTCACTAGCTCTGCCCTGTGGAGTCCGAGGTCTTGAGCCTAATTTATTTGTTGGCAGCCTGTATTAAATAATAGGTGAAAAGTATCGCACCATTCTAATCGCTGTTCCCAACCTAATCCAGAGCGCGGATAAGGCATTGGGAACGAATTGTGAATGGCAATCGCCAGTCATGCACAGGATCAACAGCGCCTGAACGTTGACGATGGAGGCGGTGGAAAGAACATCATCTGCTTTGATTACATTATTCACCGCATACCGTATGGAATCAAATACGGCCTGTGAGGTTTCCCGCCGTGCAGCGGCGACCAGGCACATGGAGTAGAGTAATATTGGTGGTGGATTGGGATTTTCCAGAAATTCGGCTTGAGTGACAATGGGCATAATGGGCGCGATTTCCGTGAAATAAGTGTTAATGAGTGACTCAATAACATCGCGCTCGATGCGAAGGTCAACAGGCTTGGGGTGTACAAGCTGTTGTTCATCATTCGCTGGCTTTTGCACCTGAATCAGGCCATCGCCAGACTTGGACACTTCGAAGGTGTGGTGATATCTAAGGTCATAATTTTCGTATATCCTGGAAGAGATGGAAGCCTGAGAATGCAGCAAGTGCGCGGCGGACGTGGGCCCTGAACCTGTGAGATGAGATGAGATCACATCCTGAATGCGAGAAACATACCAAACACACCGATATCGCGCTTGAACTGGGTGTCACCTTGGGGAGAAGAGACAGCCCGAGTGGGCTCGGTTTTTTCCCTCTCTTTTTCCGCGGATTCTTCTTCTATCTTCTTTTTCTTGAAACGAGTCTCTGTGATGGGGAGGAAAAAGGTACAGTCAAACCCATACTGTTTACAATGTTGACAGGTGGGCGGATCCTGGAGGTATGTCAGCAAAGAGACGCCTAACCATTAGCACAGACCATACCGAGTCAGCCAGGATATCGCATCTAATTTTTCTGCTACGACACGAATCGCATGCCCGTTGCTACGGAGGGGTGAATTAATACTGACGGCAGAAAAAATTACCATGCAATGACCAACCGTTTTGGTCCGCTTTTTGAGGTCTATCATGGCCTGAGCCTGTTGCTGCTGCTGAGTTGAGGGTGCGCGCCCTCTGTCACTGCCTGAGGCAGCCTCCTCGTCGGAGGCTCTGTCTGTACCCTTT
>QGOG01000069.1:0-15062 GCA_003313185.1 Collybia sp. MG36
GAGGCCACCAGTGGAAGGAGTATCTAAGAAGAGCGGGACCTAGCAGGGGGGCCTATGAGGGATCTATAGTATATATTATGTGAGAATTAAAGCGCGGAGATCATCGGAGCACATGGGAGGGAATGGTGGGGGGATATGTGTAGGGAGGTGGGGAGGATGGTGTGACAAATGAGAACCGTGGAGCGGAATGCTATCGCCTCTATTTGAGACTATTCTAGGTATATATTGGAGTTAGGGATCCAATTCCTGGGCAATTTGACTCAGCCATTGTGATTCAGTGGCCGGGTTGGTCCAGGGGAGGAGGGTGTGATCTCAATATTGCCCGGGGAGGTCCGGGGCTAATATTATTGGCTGTGAGTACTCCAATATATATCTAATATTGATTCCAGATAGCGCCTTAGCCCCAGAGGTGATCAGGGAAATGGTAGGGAGGTTAGGAGGGGGGGTATGGGTGAGATCACATATCTGTCTCCCCAATTAATTACAGCCATTGGAATAATGCCGGATAGGCCGGAAATACACGGTATATATAGTGGTATTGATATGCAAAAGAGTTGAGGAAGATCCACCAAGGAGTGGCAGAGATGAGCCTTGTAATACTGGCCAAACACGTGGTTCGCCCAGCCTTATTAGGCTTATCTGCCGGGAGGATCAGGTGTGTCAATTTGTGACAAGAGAACTATTGTCACAGGGCCGGTGACGATAGTTCTCGTGTCAAACCTCCAATACCGCTGAACCTCTCACTTGTGCCGGTCTCATCCATCAGACTCATCTCCAGAACTTCTCCATCAATCGGCTATTCGGGCTCATGTCTTTGGTCACCTGGTGGGGGAAATCCTGCCCGTGCAACAGAAGGTCAGTATTCAATATTCAATCCCCATCGGTCTATTCTGTCTGACGAGACTCCAGTGGACTCTCTGCCTTGACGACCTCCTCCTCCATGCCAGAGCGGTTTGCTCCCGAGGCTCACCCAGGCTCTCACGTGCTCCCTGAATGGATTCACACCGACATCAACCATTCCTCTCATGCCATCTCCAGACACTTCTCCATCGATCAGCTATCCGAACTCATGCCTTGTACCGGGTGTGGGCAATCCTACCCGTACACTGGAAAGTCAACCGACTGGTTCGGTTTGTTCCGTCCGACAAGACTCCGGTGGACTCCCCTGCCAAGTACCTCGACGACCTCTCCCCCCCCATCTCAGAGCGGTCTGCCCCGTGTTCTCCCATGCCTCTTGCGTCATTGATGTGTTCTCGGACCAGATTCACACCAACATCGATCAACCCCCAAAGGATGATGAGTACTTCACCCATGGCTCCGCAGAGCCCGACTTAGCATTCGAGGTTTCCACCTCAGTCGCAAGATCCATCCTCTGGAAAGTTGAGGGTCATGGTAACGATCGCGCTTGACATGGCTATCAAGTTTGGTTGCACGCCGGGCGCTGATACGCTATATCTCTACTGGCTCCGAATCGGGCCTACAACAGATTCTAGACCCCTTGGCTCACGCCATGCAGCTGTGTTTCATCCGAGCACATCAGTCCCTCCATTGTTGGCTGACTGCTCACCCTCTCACTCAGGTTCATTCAATCGGTGTCCTGGCCGCTCTGGCGTCGATGAAAACGAAAGCGTGGATAAACTCACCAAGTCGTTTTGCGTCCCCCACACCCCTTGGTCCCCCAGAGACGTTTCCTTCGGCATGACCAGAGGCGCATATCAAGTCAAGTCTGAACGCTCCACCAAACCTCCCATCCACCTAAAGGCCGGAGGCTGCTTCCTCTCCCAGTGCGGCCATACCATTACACTTACAATCGGGGGTTACCACTCGAAGTATTTCCTCGATGAGCCGACCAGCTGCCCCTGTTGCGACTTCAACATTCTCGAAAGTCGCGACCGTATTCTTTTCGGCCGCCTGGCATACTCTCGCCCTGAGGGCTTCCCTCCTGACATCAACTCTCTGTGCCTCGCCAATGGTGGGGATTCCCTCCTATGGGCGTTCATCGATGATAACGCCTCAGCTTTTGCCTTCCCTCCTAGAGAGGTCCACCCTCGGTCTATTCCCCATTCCCCATCTCCATACCCCCCTCCCTCGTTGAATGGGAAGCCGAATACCCTGCTAACCGCGACGGCCAGGCCCTGGAGACTCCTACTAGCGATTAGGTGACATACCGTTTGACAGCTCTTTCTCATTCCCTGCCGCACTCTGCGGCGTTGTTCGTTTACCACCAGCTCACTGATCGGCTTTGTATTTTCGGCATACAATACGTATTCTGTCATACAATATGCTTCCACCCCGCCATATGTAGTCCATGTGTAGCTCGTAACTACCGACCCCCATAGCGGGGTATACAAAAATCACCTGACCAAAAAAAAATCCTCCTGGTGTGTTCAGTATTGGGGGTCGTGCTGTTCAATGACCGTGCCCAACCGCCTGCCACTTTTCAGTCAAGCTTTGAAGTTTGAACACTGCATTTTTTGTCGAAATCACGTCTGTCCACACTCAAAAAACAACCGAAGGCCGATTTTGGTCCGGACCCTTGATTTCAATGCCTTGTCTACAACGTGAACCGCCCAGCTCTACCTGTTCAAATGTCAACCTGTCTAATGATGTCGAGCTCAAGGACGAGCTCAGCAATGCCAAATCGTGGCAACTGCTCTTCAAATACCATGCCTTGAATCACATGAAGCCGAACGCCTACATATCGTTATCCAACTTCATGATGGTACACAATCCATCATTGTTACTCGGAGTGCACACACCTAACGCCAGACGCTAACGTTAGACAATCATCGATTTGTGCAGCCCTCTTTCTCGGGACCAATACATGGGGAGCACTTCAAGTTGGGCCTCGCAACAGCGACTTCCAGCACCCACTCGCCTCTACTATGCCTCTGAAAGATGCCAGGGATTTCTTTTCGACTCGTCCACCATCCAGAGTCGACAGATTTCCATAACACTGAAGACCGCGCCCTCATAACGCATCGAAGGCCGTACAAACGTCTGTTGGTGCAAGCACACGAGTTTAAACCGCAGCGGAGCATCTTGATGGTGGCCGTCGCACTACCAAGAGGGCACACGAAGATAATGGGGTGGAGTATGCTCATGTCCTTGTACGGACGGTGTCAGATGGAACGGTAAGCGTAGTCAGTACATTCAAGATCTTGCTTTGTTCAAACGCATATTAGGTCGATTGCCTGAAGTTTTCCCGAGGATGAATTTTGAAATATGGGACCTCGAACTTGGATACTGGTGAAAACATCTTAAAATGTGTGTAATCGTTGTCACTGACCGATTGTTTGATCAAATTCTCAACAGCGAGTCGAACAGAGTAGACGCTTTTAACGAAAGGAGATATCTTTCACCAATACGTTCCGTGAGGTTCACTTCTACGCCACTAGATTCACATCGCTTGTGTAACCCAATCCATATTGTTGCATCTCCCTCGCTTTCCGCCCACCTGTTCGCATCTCACCACTCCCGTGTGACACATAACACGCCTACATTCGCGGCTCACTTGCTGCTCCCGGGACTGGTCCAAGTAGGAATAATGAAGATGTGGGCGACTGGGGCGAGGGACTCAAAAGGGAGGTTTAGGGGTCCTCCTACGATGGAGCCACAATGAGGAGCAGAAAGATGAGTGCCTGCGCAGCCACGGTTCGCGGTACCCTCCAAGGCTCAGCCAAGCAACGCGCAATATTTCACCCATTCATCTAGCCGCAACTTCACCCGGTTGCGTCCCACTTTGTACCCCCACCCGGTTGCTTCTCTCCTTGAAGCTCATTACGCCCCGTGCGCCCAGCCATACCCTGCCACATGACACTTCGCATTGCCCCGCACGCCATGTCCACACCCCCTTTTCCGCCTGCACGCTAATCTCGTACCCCAATAATGCACACCCAACTCACGAGTCGGAGTCATGCCGTCGGACCCCTTGTCTGCATCACCGCCACTGCCCCCAAGGCCCCCCACACAGTCACCAGCCCGTTTTGCGATGGAGATCTTCCCAAACACACCACCCTACCTAGGCCCCCCAGACAATATAGAAAAGGTGTCTGACCTGCTCGACGCCATACGCTCCGCTTGTTGTTTTGACTTCGTACTTGGTAAGGGCATGAAATGGCGGAAGAATGAATGCTTTGAATCGTTGGCAATCCCTTCTTTCAGATCTTAGCTTCGTTGGTCGCTGCGAATCGTGACCGGTTCATTGTGAACGAGAACCCCTGGTGTCATTTCTGGGGAAGATTACGCCGGTCTGGATAGTCTCCGATGCGCCTATTTCAATATCTGACTCAGGATCTGTTACAGAGTGGTTGAAATGTTGATCCGATCCTGCACCCCACTGTCACCGCGTTCATTCCTTGTGTCCTCCGCTCATTAGCATCATGCCGTGCCGGAATTGTAGTTGTCCCTCGTGTCTCACCCTTGGCCCTTGCAGGCTTGCCAATTCCACCCAGACCTCTCACTGCCGCCATCCCAGCTCATGACGACCGACCATGCAGCAACCGATTCCGAAGTAGCGCATATCATCGAGCCTGCAGAGAAGATCTCCCCGATCCAAGCGGTAATGGCTGACCTCGCAGAGGAGACGAAATATCCCGCTTCATGGGGCCTCCATCTCGCCGCCACTGAAGGCCTTCCCCCCAGAGTCATTTTCACAGAATATATCAAGATTGTGACAGATCCGTTCACCGCGTGGCATGCGACAGCTGAAGAATAATTGCCTCCCCTGTCCCCCTTTCTGGTCACTGCATTACTCTCCACGTTCCTCGCCTTGCTTCTTCCTTCGCCCTCGCCCCCGCGCCGCCCTTTCGTTACCCCCATGTCCCTCGCGCCAACCTCCCCTATTACCTTTGCGACTCATTTGGGAAAATAGAGGTGACCGTTGATATCCTCGTGACTACTCAACACTAAATTTATTTGGTTCAAGCTGTTCTGGTCTACCTCATCCTCGCATGAAATCAGAAAGGAAATACACTGACGCTGATGCCCATAGACTCCCACCAATGACATGCTCGTCTGTTGGGGTTTTGACTACGGGTGGGGGACTACAAGGATCTAGTTACATGCGACGCATGGCAGGGCTCAAACCCGAGAGGAGGTGGTACCGGAGGCGCGGCGCGGGAGGGTGTTCTCACCAAGTTGCAAGACTCGTTTGGGAATGCGGAGGTGAGAATTAACATGTGGACATTGTGCATCAAATCTTATCAAGTGCATGTGTAGGTTTTGTATGCTATTCACGAACAACTTAATCTACCGCCGCCGACCCTCCCATTGTATTCCCGACATATGATTGGACTGCATTATGGTGTCCATAGCATCCTTGAACTCTGTTGAGAATCCTCTAATGAATGGGTCGTATCTCCCATGTTCAGCAGCCGAAAGCTCCGCAAATACTGGCTTCCATGTCAAATCTGGACATGGCAGAAAAAATTCCTTCCGACCCAACTCAACAGAAAGGTGTCGGTTCTTGTTGATGTGATGGTGCGGAAGGAGGCCTAGATCTTCCCTCTTCAACTCATATTCGTGGAACAACGTCCCCCGCACCACCATTACCCAGATGCTTGGGGGGCTAATGGGCCAGCGGTCGAAGAGAAACTGGGCCTGAGTGCACACCTGGTCAAAGGCATTAATTA
This sequence comes from Collybia sp. MG36, assembly GCA_003313185.1. NCBI lineage: Eukaryota > Fungi > Basidiomycota > Agaricomycetes > Agaricales > Clitocybaceae > Collybia > Collybia sp. MG36. The sequence continues at coordinate 5,634 of QGOG01000069.1, forward strand.
ACGTGGTCATTGGTTTTTCGGGAGACTCCGGCTTGATTTCAACAATCATTATCGGACGGCGGTTGATGTCGTTGATGTGGAACAGCATAAAGTCGGGGATGCGCATGTCACTTCCAACAGGGTTCTCGCTCTTTGGCTCGTCTTCTGTTGGCTCCCCCTCTATCACCGCCAGGCTTGTGTTGGTTTCCATACTCAAATCTGCCAGGAATTCTTCTGCCTCTTCTTGCGCAAGTCCAGGCGTGTCAAGGTTCACAGGGCCTGTAAATTCAAGTACGGATATATGGATAGCCAGTCACAATTGATAAAATACTGACTCACGGTGCAGGGCTTCTCGTCGAATTGACCATTGCGGCGCAACGGTTACACGATTCTTGTCCGCACCCATTCTCAAGACAAGATAATTGAACAGCTTGTTGTAGAGCTCGTACCAACGAGGCTCCTGTTGTGCCTCCCCATCGAGACGGATCTGAACAACAATCTGTCCCAGGAGCTGGAAGACAGGGAGAGGCATGATGCTGATGATTTTTGGAGGAGGATTGGCGTTGAAACTCAGCCGTGGGGGACTCTTAGAATTGACTTCGTGATGTGCTTTGGTATTGGTTTTATAAGCATCAGCCAGGATTTCGATTCTCGAAAGAGAGATATCATGACCAACCCTCCAAGGTGAAGGGGTCCCGCAAGACAACAGATCACTTGGCAACGGTAGATTGATGATGCTGGCCGCTGGCGGCCTGGGATTTGGCGGCGGAACAGAACTTAGAAATGGAAAACAATGGAACCCAGACCAACACAAGGTTAGTGGAAGGAGAGAATAATGTGTACTTGGAACATTATTGAGGTTTTCCAGCCAATCTATTGTCGGGATACTCTATTGTCAGGTGTACTCTATTGTCGGGTGGCATACCCTATTGTCGAGTATACCTGGAAATCAATAGATGATCTCACGAATCACCCACGTGATCATGTTGAACTGATGCTCTTATTATCTCAACGCACGTCGTCGCAGCCAACTTGAAAGTCATTGGGCGTCATCACCAAGTTTTACCCTGCCAAACTGAAAATATCATGTCGTCGTCTTCCGTTTCCGAGCTTGTTACAAAGGCCCCTGACCCAAGACTTCAAGTCAAGCTGAACTCAGCACTCCTACCCCCCAAACCCCGGTACCGGATCAAGGTATGCCAACCGTCAGACTTCTGGCGAGAGCCCCACCATGATAGCTGAGCTCCCACAGAAAATTGAGGAGCTCCAGAAGATGGAGCCACTCGATGAGCTCCCTGAAGCCCTCATCCCCGGACGAGTGCCTGGAATCATCCGGCTGCCCCCCCTCTTGCGGAAAGGCTACCCCATCACGCGCGCAACGCTCTGCCGCCTTATCGACGAGGCGGGATTCAGGCCTGTCCCAGAGGGCATCACCCCACGATTTGCAGCGGCATGTATTGAAGTCGGTCGCATCCTGCGTGTACGGCTTCGATGGCCCGTCCAGTGCTACCACGTGTATGGGCTTCCTGGACCAGAGGAAGAAGCCCTCATCGTATCAATATCAGAAAGCTACACCCCAGAACGTGAGATGCCTTCGGATGTCCAGGAGCAGGTAAAGGAACAGCTACAAGTCAAGGGCCCAGCGAGATGGTATTTGGACTCGGAGCGCTCACAGTGGGACTGGAAAGAGGTTTTTGGGATGCGGTGACGGTGGTGGCTACTAAACATACCCCTGGGCCCCCAGTCGCAATTTCAAACCATGCTTATTGTTCTCCTTACAGTGAGAGCCCCATTGTGGGGCCCCCCACCCCCGTGCCTGCTCAATTTCTGCTACACCCATGGCTATATATAACTGCGTAGATACAGTGAGCACCGAACCTCAATCGTTGATATGCGCTCGATACCCTGCTTGTCTTTTATTGCTGCTTCCTTTGGCCGCATTTATGTTTTAAACACAATTCTTTATCACGGTTAGGATGACGCTGGACCCGTTGTATTGTTATTGCCACAGCACACAATTTATGATTTTATGATTGCTCTTGCGGTAGTGGCTGGAACCTGCTGATATGCCTTCTCCACAGTGCGGTGTCGTGCTGGAAACTCTGATCACCCTGATTAGACTTGGCCATGCGTTTGAGTTCGTCCTTTTGCTTTTTTTTTTTTTGATTCCAGGAATATTTACTAGCATTAACCCCCACAACGATGGCATGGTGGGGGCGCGGTGATAGCCGCAGGATGAACATGGTAGATACGAGGTGCTTGGGGTAAGTAAGCTGTATGTGACTACTGACTCCCCTTCATTGGCCGGAATACCAGTGGAACATCGACTATATAACATAATATAAGTCTCAATGAGTAGATATGTGGGCATGGGCACGGAATTGAACTGGCGCAAGATCTTCGGGAGGGCCGTCTCCCCAGTCTGGATGGGGTGAGAAATGCCTATTGGCGAGGTACTCAGCTTCCCAATCGTCGATGGAGGCGCCGGGGTTGTTGGGAGGGATGCTCGGCGAGTGAGAATCCCGAGGCTGGGGTTGGAGAGCGGCAGCGTCGAGGGCTGCAAACGAAAACGCATGTGGGTTATCATCCAAGAATCTGAGGATGGCGCCAGCCCCTTCCTTGACAGTGCGAAGATGGTTAATGGTGGTGGGGAAGTCCGGCTCATGTTTGTAAGCAGGGCAGTAGAAGAGGACGTGGTCCCTGGTTTCGAGGATGCCAGGGCAATGCGGGCAGTTGGGGTCTTCATTGAAGAATCGCGGTCGGAATTCGCCAATGGGGGCATGATTAAGGATGGTACAGATGTAGCATGTGCAGATGGGGTTGGAGGTCGCCTGGTTGAGAATGAAACTTCCGCCAGAGAGATGGGAGGGGGGGGAGTGCGCCCCCTCGTCCCTCTCCTTGAGGGAGAGGAAGGAACCGCCTCGGTTGGGAAATGGGGGAGGACAAGCAATCTTGGCCCATTCTCTGAGCATGCCGGAGGCAAGGCAACATTTTGCCATGCCAAAGGAGATGTCCCTGAGCGAAGTGGGTGTATGGGCATTGCAGAAAGATTTGGCGCGAGAGTCGACAGACTCATTTCAATTGTCAACGCGGCCTGAGTGGCCTGGGCACCAGAGGAACGAAATCTTGCACCCTGGGTCTTGCGAGCTATCCGCGGATGTAGGAACAAGCGCACAAAGAGGAGAGTTGCATCGCGTGCACCGAAGGGTCCAGCTTCAGAGCTGACTCGCAGTCGGAGTAGATATAGATGTTGCGAACACCCGGAGTAGTGGCAAAGACGACCGCAAGCTCAACAGCAAGCATCTTGCAACCGAAAGAGGTGAGTACAATATAGCCGAGCGGAAATAAACATAGACTTACCTTGCCGTCCTCACCAGATGAGATGAGAATATCTATGCTATACACATCGCTCTCAGCGACAAATTCCCGCTTCTGGCCCTCGCTCAGATTGAGGATGATACGCTTCCTTCCATCGATCACATTCTGAGTTTGTTGGCAAGATACCGAAGCAGTGAGATGGTCAAGGGTTGGTGATTGTTTAACCCATCATCGACGGGCTTGCAATCCCATGTCGAGGCCACGCGGCGCCCTGTTACAACTTGGTCCTGGGTGGTTGCACCAATAACAATAGTCTTAGCACTGATTCGGCTGCCACGTCGACTCATCAACATTCTCCCCACTGCCCATTGTGTGGAACTGATGGATCCAATCGCAATGGCATCAACCAGGTAGTAATGGTGGGGTGGGATTGAAAAAAAAAAAGAATGATCGGTTGCTCACCCAAATTTACCAGGACATTTCAACACTCGAAGAACTCGAAAAACACGCTGGAAGACAGTAGCAGGGATCATGACAGAGGTGCGACACTCTGTAGGGAGGAAAATTGGAGTATTTATTGGGCTTTTCGGTGCGTGCATTTTTCATTTTGGGTGTTTCTGGAACTGATCAAGATCTGGTGTGTATCCTCGAGGTCGCTCCCCAATCTTGCATCGATGGGATCGTTTTTTTTATTGCAGGAACTCTCCGGGAACGTCCTCGGCATACAAGGACCACAAAAATCCTCTGCCAAATATTTTCACAAAGGTGAGCACTCTCCGAAAAATCACTTTCCAGTCCTTCTCAAAGACGATCCCAAGCCCAAGATTCCGATTCGTATGGCTTGCCCAGCCCAGCCCCGACACGCGTTTACTGCCATACTCAGGAACCCCACACATCCTCATTATTCCCACATTCCAATATGGTCTCCGTCAGCGCGTTCATAGATACCACCAACACCTGTTGCATTCACACCACCTACACCATCGTAACCCCTACACTTTCAATGTCTCCAAGTCTCGTACTGCCTGTTGACCGTGTTCTCCAAAGGAATGGCTGTTCACCATCCTCCTCATCAGCTTCCAACATAACCCCGTCCCAACGGCAACAGGCCTCTTGACTTCCACCCCCGCCTAACCCCACTGGACACTGGGCCTGCTTCGGCCCGGCACTGTTCAAGGCCGGCACGAGGGGGGCTTCGGTGTTCCTCTGAGGGTTACAAGCATTGGGCTACATCTAGACGACATGTTGGAACGGCTGCCACGCTGGACTACCACACCATCATTGGCTGCCAATAAGGTTACCAAGCCGAAGGCTTGCCCGTGCTTTGGGGGTGCACAAGTGCTTGAAACCCCTTTCGGGCAGGAGCGGGTGTCCCAACCGCCCACTGCCCTCTGACACCATCGACAATGTCAAGGCCGAGATTCAAGACAGGGAAGGGTATGTGGCACCTACATCATCAGCGGCCATTGACTTACATGTATTCCAGTATCCCCCAGGCCAGCAGCACCTCATATTCATCCGAAAACAGCTCAGGCATGGTTGCCCTTGGGCAATATCCGGCAATTGACCTCTTCTTTTCTTCTGTCTCTGTAGTGGTATGCAAATTTTCGTGAAGACCCTCCATCTTGTCCTTCGTCCACCTGGAGCTGGCATGGGCTTGCATGGTGTGCTCTACTAGACTAAAAATAGAATGCATCACGGATTCTAGTCATAGGAGGGCATTATTTGCATTGTGTCCTCTATTAATCATTTTGCAATACTTCCCTCTCTAACCATCACTGATTCATTATGCAAAGCCCTTCTTCTGGCAGCCAGTGCCCCCCTCGTCGAGTGTGTGACTACTGCTAGCATGTGACTTGTAAGTGACCCGACATTCTTTTCAGCACAATATCTGTATGCAACGCGCGTCCTCTGCATCATATGCAACACATCCTCTAGCCCCCACGTCCTGCCCTCCCTGTTCTGTTTTCTGGGTGCTCCGTTCCTCTACCGGCCGCCCCTTTGCCGCCTCTGCTCCTGTTGCTCGGCACGCTCCTATCTCCGCCCGCCACTGCTTCTTCTCGCCGGCATGCTCCCAATTTGCTACCCATCCTGCCCAGATGCGTTCCACTGCTTCTCTGCCCTGGCGCGCCCCAACCCGCCACCCATCCCGCTCAGCTAACCGACATGCTCCCGACTCGCCACCCGTCCTGCCCAGTTGCGTGCCATTACTTCTCTGCACAGGCGCGCTCCCAACTCGCCACCCATCCTGCTCAGCTGCCCGCCTCCACTTCTTCGTGCCGGAATGCTCCTGATTTGCCACCCATCCCGCTCAGCTGCCCGCCGCCGCTTCTTCGGCATCATTCCTCCTGCCCGGCCGGCTACTGTTCCCCTCATTTTCCATGCACCCCGCCCCTCCTGTTCTTGATCCTCAGGGTGGCCTTGCCTCGGCGTCCTCCTATTCATCCGCCTTCCACCACTCTGATATGCAAATGTCCCTCTAGTAAGTATTGATGCAAATGCGGTCGCTGGCTGCCATGTGGCCCGCCTGACCGCTTGGTATGCAATAGATCCTCTCGTATTTTTTACCCTGAACCTTCCTCCTCTTTCCTCCCCCCTTCCTCCTCAGCCGCCACCACCCCGATTTGTGCCCTCATCATTGCTACCCTTCACCCGCGCTCAATAACCCTACCGACCCCAATCCTCCCGCACTCGGCTTTGCCCCCCTGTTCCTCTCTCCCACTGGTTCTCCCCCCAGCCCTGCCGTTATCATGTTCGAAGCTCCCGCCTTTCACCCCCGGTATTCCCACATTGCACCTATTATTCTTTGCTATTAGGCGGCCCGCGGCCGCCTCAACCTACGCCATCTAGCATCCTGCCCATATACCTCAGCAGTCTGCGACCACCTATAATCGCGACCGCAACCGCCTAAACCCATCCCATATACAGCATTCCGCCCATCTACTGTGGCAGTCTACAAATACCCACAACCACCTACAATCGCGCACAACCACATGAGCCACCCCGTGTTAGTCCCACAACCGGCTTGCAACCCAGATAGGACTGGGCCTAGTACTTAACTGTCGTATTCAAGTAAGCTAGAGCCATTAATATTGTACTTCTAGCGATACAAAATTTGCAAAGCGGTGCCAACTTGAATACAATGATGGATTTGCAAGGGTACTCTAACCTTGATGCAATACGCTCTTATAACAAGATATCAACGTGAGCGGTTTGCAAGTTTGGACCTCTCGTCGTCCAACTTTGACGTGGCGCTGGCGTCCAGCCGAGCGGGACGCAGTTGCACGTAATGGATTCATAATTTCCCCCCTAACGAGACACTGCACCAACAAAACCGGAGCTCAATCCGCTAGACGGAGATTACCCGCCCGCCCTGAGCGGTGTGGTTTCTCTGTTCTCGCGTACCAAGCCGAGCTGACGCTCAGCTTCCCCCCAACCTTTCAGAGCTCCGGTTACTGTCTCCGAAGCATGCAGCCCGCCAAAGCTAGAAGCAAAATCAAGGTTATATTATATCATCGACCTAAACATCATCCTCGTCATCGCCCGCAAGAGATTCCGGCAGGGCAATGGTACCGATACCAGTCTGGACATACCTATCTACTGATGCCCATACCTTCTCACAATGATCGCGCATCGCCCGAAATTGGGCGGCTTGCCGGTGTGCATAGGCTATACGCCCTTCCAATGTCCCTGGGTCTGAAAATAACCCAAGAGATCCCCCACTTGCGACATACTCCAGCCTTGTCTCCCACATGCTAGCGCGATGCTCGAAGAACGCACGAACCCGTCGCATTTCCTCCTGCAACAGCTCAGCCTCTTCATGCCATCGGTCGGCCCTTGCTTTGCTCTTACACCACTCGATGCGAAGTCCTTATAATTGAAGTTTAGTTTACACGACAGGGAAACAAGGTGAGCGTAGCATTTACCATCCTGCAAGCCGCAATCTTCATCATCCTCTGAGATGACACCTAAACGGCACCATATCCAGGAGAGCGTTCTCTGGCCTTCTGCTGGCCCCCTTGAAACCAAGTGATCATCTGGTTCAGATAATCCTCGTATATCATTTGGCTGCAGTTCAGGAAATGAAATATCAAGACCAAGTTTGGACAAGACGCGTCCCAGATTGAGGAGTGCTAAGCGAGCGCGGCGGTATTTTTCAGCAGCTACGGATACCTTCGCCTTGACGCGATGGATAATGTTGTTAGCCCGGGTGTTTGCGCGCTGACCTCGCTGGAAACGGTCCTTATCAATATAGAGATAGCATCGCAAACGGAGGGCATTTCGCAGCTCATCAAGAGCGTCACTGGCCTGGGCTTGTCGGAGTTGCCATTCCATCTCAGAGAGACGGCGATCACATAATACATGCGGGGGGGCGGATGAAGGGAGGTAGAGATTGATTGGTTTGAACCGTTCATTGTCTTGATAGCTACTAGGTGGGTCGTCAGGAGCTTGATGGCGAATCATTGATAGCCCTGGTATGTATAAATGTTGGATCGCGATCCATGCGGAGACTTTTCGATGTAGAGTGTTGGAGCGCATTTGTAGTCGCCCTTTCTGTTCAGGCGTAGAATGTAGACCCAGTTCTCCATAATCACGGTCCAGAAGAAATCTATAATCTATCAATATTCCCGTAGAGTTTTGAAGCATGATTAATAAAACTTACTGTTGTTCCTCCAGATCGAGACCCATTATCAATAGATGGCCCGCGGATATTTCATCATGAAGTATGTAGGCAGTACCCCTTGTCATATCGTTAGCCTCCTGAGTGGCCAGCTGATGCTTGACGGCGTCCTGAGTGAGGCCTTGAATAAATTAACCAGGGGTTGGGTTATTGAAACAAAGAATGACATACTCTGAACGCGTGGATTATATGGGTTCGGTTTGGAATGATCTTGTTCCCAGGCTTCCAGTTCAATCTTCCACCGCGCGACCGCGTCTGGATCTAATCCTGCTTCAAACTGGTTGTGCAAAAATTTGCGATCATTCCGCTCGGATATTGCAGTACCAAGCTTGCGCAGAAGGGATAGGCCTATCATCATAACATTGTGAGCTGCTACTGGAAGAGACTGTTCGTCCTCACCTATCTCGGTTGTCTTTTTCCAATTCCGATGACCAAAATGATCATCCAGCGTGTCGCGCCGCGAACCCGGCCCCATTTCGCGTGTACTCGATGCCGCGAGATTGGCGTCAGCCCAGCCGCGCTCTGGTGCTTCCCCATCTGTCCGTCCAACATGTGGGTTATAATTGAAAGAAAAGGTAGATTGGCAGGCTTTGATATGTGCAGGCAGGTGGAACTTAGGTACGAGGAAGTAGAAGGATGTGCGACGGTTTATATCAGTATGTAATTCATGTGGGTAAGCCATCATACGCGTCCAGAGCTTCACGCTCCATTGGCAGGCAATATCGTAGGATACGACAATTTCCAGAAGGTCGGTTCGACGGATACTGGAGAAAAAGAAATAATCCATGTTGACATACCTGGAATTCTTGTTAGTATGGTGATTAATCAGAGAAAGCTCGTCACACCGTTCTCCCTTTTGAAGATCGCCAACTGATATAGGGCGCTTCATATCGTGTCTGGCACAATCAATCGTACCAACACCTGTGGCCGCGAGCCCCCGTGTTGAACGATCCGCGTTCACCGCACTATGATTGGAACAAGTGCTAGGCTGGGGGTTCTCGTGTCATGAGAATGGTGGAGCATAGTATGTAGACGCTTACCGCTTGTATAATAAGGTCGCTACAGTTCTTGAGGTAGTCCTTGTAGCTTTTTTCCGCAACAAAGTACGCCCAACCCTCCCCTAGACCTGGATCCGCCTTCTCCGTTGATACGTGCTTCCGTTTCAGCCGAAAATTGGCATCGATTCCCAGAAATAGACGGTAGAGATACCTATCACTGATCATCACAGGGTGCCACCAAACCTGGATAATGTAACGTACCGTTTTTCTGGATCGGACTCCCTCCACTCAGGAGGTAGGTTAATGTTTGGTTGGGGACAGGCTGGGCATAGAACCGCGCATTCCCCAGGCTGGGTACTTGCTGAACCACCAGGATCGTGGCCCTTTCCTGCGCTGATGAGCTGCGCTCATCGTTGGTTACAGATCGCGTCACAAGTCGGCCGTCGCATCATC
>QGOG01000074.1:0-27058 GCA_003313185.1 Collybia sp. MG36
CTTCACGTGCAAGATACCTCAGTTGTGCACGCTAGCCCCACGCGCACGATGAAACACGTCACGTAGGAGACCGAGATGTGCCATGTGCGTACATATCGGTGCTCAGCCACCCCCGTCGTCCGCTGGCCCGGTGCTCACGCTCAGCCCTGGGCCACGCCGCCTGCTGACCACAATTGCTAATTGCACATGGGATAGAGGCGGGTGGTGCGTCGTGGCCGTTTCATAAACCTGAGGTGTGCATAGACTGTGTTGAAATCCCTCGATCGTCACCTCCACTCCCCAATGTCTTTTGTTTTCGTCCGGCCTGGGCAGAGCTGCAGAAACCTTGCTATGATTAATCGGACACTGACAGATAGAAAACTAAATGGATTAATCCCAGTGCGCATTCATCTTGAGGGGACAAGTATCAAATTACGAGGAACTTGGTAGCATTGAGCCAAGGAAGTGCCTAGGATTGAACCAACGGTGTTGGAAGAGCTCAGAGGATAACAACTGAGCGGTGAGCACCCTAGTAATGCAATCCACAAGTTGTACCCCCGAGTGTCCTAGATTTAGCTCATTAGTCGCGGTGAGAGGGACGCGGTAAACATCACAGTGAGGTAAGGCGTTTCGCAGGCGAAGTAAACGAGTCGCCTCGCGCTCAACCTCCAGTGCCGAGGCACCTCACCTTGTCGCGATACTGAGCCTCCCTAGACGTGTAGTAATGGAGCCAATGGTACACTGGATGCACACCCACACGTACCTCCATTGGTAGCAACCGCCTCAAGTCCGATATCGATGATCGAAAGCATGATGGGGTGGTTGATGTCAGTTGTTGAGAACCAATGACAATGACTCTCCCCAAGATTACGAAGGGCAGGGCAGCTTCTGCATTACGCTGGAGATAATCTCTCAGTCCGTCCATAGCCATGGTCAATAGATCCCCCGACCCCACTGGTGAGAGTCTAGCGAAGAAAATAACCACGGGCTGGGGCCGAATATTGGGGATTGACACTCACGCTAGGATGAGGCGCGTGTACGCATAGGCAAGTTTATCTTCGAAAGTGCTCGTATCAAAGTGAAATTCATACGAGCGTTTTGGGTTCGCGAGAAAGTCAATGAAAGAGGCATGTGAGAATTGGGGGAGATGAGGACGCGCGGGGACATCAATGAGAGAGTGTAGGCCCCCCAGCGTAGTGTGTACCTTTCCAGATGTGAGACTGAAAATGGTCTCAAGATCATCGACTCGAATGGATATGCTGTGACAGCCTCGGAGCCATATGACATGATCGAAATACATAATGGCATGTAGGATCTGCGCGAGCTCCACCCGATTCTGATACTTGCGTAGGATGCTGAGGTACAGCCTGTCCAAGTCTTGGAAAGCGATCGATCGAGCGAAAATTCTCTGGGCTGTTGATGAAGACCAAGTGGATTCGTTCGAGATCTGCAAAACCGCATTGAGCCTTTCCACCGGATGGGCATGGTCTTCCCGGACGAAGCGAATAACTGTAGCTGCGTAAACGAATTGGCCTGAGCTCTGGTGAACAAGCCTGTCGATGTCCTCGGTCGAGGGCCAAGGGAGCTCTGATAGAGCTGGCATACCGATCTCCACGCTCTCTTGATATATCCGCCCGAACTCATTGCACAAGAAATGACGAATATCATGACCGGGATCCATTGATTTATCAAGTGGAAGATGCACCAGCGATGGAGTCAAGCATGATTCAAACGCGCGCCGAAGCTCAGGCTCTGGGCGGCTTGTAATCAAAAATTGGAGCGGGAGTGAGTGGGTTCCAATGCCCAATATCAGCCGAATGATATCTGTTTGGGTGGCGGCTCTATTACATTCGTCCAAACCATCGACGATGACAACAACACGGGCGGGCTTAGTGACGAGCTTCAGGAATGGTTTGACAATAAGCCGATCGAGCTGCTCATCCATTGACTTCTTGAAGACCGTCCGATCTTCACATATCATCGCCCAGACGCATTCATCCAGTCCAGGAATCACCAACATCAGTTGGTATGCAAGGGTGGAGAAGAGGGGCGGCGGACCACCAGCCGAGTCTTTGGTGAAGAAATAAGTTGCCCCCAAGGTCTGGTTCTGATGAAGTAACTCGGCGACGGTCTGTGCTATGGCAGATTTCCCCGTGCCTGCTGGGCCGTACATCCAGAGGCAATGTGATACCGGGTCCCCAGTCCAGTCAGAAATTGTCTTGATTGCCGCTTCACGTGTACCGGGGTAGCATCTTGGGGGATCGTGCCGCGCACTCGAATTATGAAAGGCCTCGGCGTAGATATAGTCTTTCATAGCCAAATGGACTAGGGAAGGGAATGAATGAGAGTCATCGGATAAGGAGGAGCTCCACACCTCGGCTGCGGATGTCCGAGTACCCGCCGAAATTGATCTGCTGGTTATAGTCTCCCTGGACATCATTAAATTCGCCTCCGTTGATTTCAAAGTGATGCGCCTCAGGCAAAAGCATCGGGAGAGAGAGTAGAATCTTGTAGAGTGACAATAAAATGCAGAACGTTTCACCATGCTCCCTTAGGCACTACATGTGGATTGCACGTTGCAACTGCGCGCGTGTTCCAAAGCGGGCATTCCCAGGCCCGGTGTGTGTGCTTGCTTTGCTGAACGATTTTGGCTGTTTTTGTGGTAATGGCCAGGAGCTGAGTATAACACCATGGGAGGCGCAGCGACAACATATAGACATGTAGATGGAGTTTCACAACATCACTATATCACTACTTTTGGCCGTTTCAAGCCTTCGTGCTCGATTCGCTTCGCGCGCTGTCCGACCGGATCCGCCGTCTCCACCAGGGTGTGATAAAACCCCGGGCAGTGGGAAAGGAGCTATGTCGAAAGAAATTGGTGGATGTGCCTAACAAGTAGGCCCAGAGTTTGTTGGATAATATCTTGCACGTTCGGCACGTCAATCAGTCGACTACCACCAAGGAAAGGGGTCGTGGGGACAGAGTGATCGAAAAGCAGATATCAAGGGTATGCACGGCGGTAAAAACGTGTGCGCGGGTACCGTTGAGGCAGTCTGCGAGTCCCGTCATAGCCATGTTCAACGGATCCCGAGACTATATGGGCGAAAATTTGATTAATTGAATCATTAATGTTAGGATGAAATACGTAGCCAGACTATAAGTACATGAAACCCAGTCATTCTTCTGCAATCTGTGTTTTCAACACAGCCCGAACGCATGGCTGTTCACCGTAGCAGGGAATATTTCCTTTCTCACATCTTCTTTCGCTGGGTGCTTTCCCGGGATGCTGGAATTCACCACCTCATCCGTTTCCGCGCGAACGCCTAGTCGTTGTTGGACCGCTCCGTCCAAATATTTGCTTTTCACTGATCCAAGCCTGAGCCATGCATTATGCTACTCACATAGCATGCCGCGAAAGAGACAGAGGAATGCAAGAATGTGAAACACTTGAGCTCAAAATAACGGGAGTGAGGGTTCGCGAACAACATCATGCGACCCCGAAATGCCTCGAGCAAGAGCAGGAAGAGAAACGTTTGGCCAGCCAGAACAAATTACAAGAGCATTGAGGAACTGTCATCATCCGAGATCCGAGTCATCAATGTCTTCAGTGTCCATCCACATCGACTCCACATATTCCGCTGCACCCGATAAATTGGCCACCCTCGCACAGGCAGTGTGGAGTGCAATGCACGCAGGGGACGGGACGGGAAGACTGGGATCGGTGCTCGTGAAGATGACTGGGCTTGACGCATCCGGAATGAATGCATCATGATGGATGGAGCGAGGCCGATATTCGTTCAGGACCGCCTAGACAGCCAAAATGAGGTGGTTCCTGGCGGCGATTGCCACCACTCACTGTCGGTTCGAGCCATACGTTGAGGGCGGCAAAGGAGCGGTGCATGCCGATATTCATCGTGATTATGTTCTCCAGACGATGGATATTCCGACCGTTGAGGTCGTCAAGAAGGTTTTCGTCGCCGCTGAAGCGCGAAAGCACGGTCCAGACCATGGCAGCGCATCCGCACTTGGTCTTGATATCGAGTAAGTAGGAGTTCATGGCACACGAAGGTGAGTGTGTACCTCTTCTCCGAATGCCTTTCTCTTTGCGAATGCGCCTGCGTCCATGAGCTCCGGGATAATGTGAGCCGCGTCTGTGCCTGTCAAGCCGATCTCCCTACACTTGACCGCCTGAACGGCCCAACCCCGTAATGCGTTGTCGTTGAAGATCTTGTAATCATGTTTACCTGTGAAATGGCAGCGGTAGCGATCACGACTGAACGCCTGGAGAGTGGAAAAAAATACGCAGAGCGGTCGAGGGAAAAGAGGAGCTAGCTACGTACAAGTTTTTTCGCCGTCCAGTGGTCCAATGTGGCCTCCTCTACGCTGTCGTGATAGAATTGCGTCTCATCGTAGGATGGTGATGGTGATCTGGATGGGTGCTCTGATGGTGGAGGGGTGACCCCAGCTTCGCTGCGCTTGACTGTGACCAATGGCTGAGCCGCTGTGGGAGGGCAAAAAGACAATCTGAGGGGCTCACATGCGACAACGAAGTTGTAAATGTAGAACTGTGCAAGTGCCCACATCGCTTCGTTCGTCTCACATTCGTTCACTTGTTTCGCGACAAACTCTCTTCCTGCGTCGCTTGGAATCTCCTGCAACAGGTACCCTAGTATTCGCGCCGCGAGGAGTGGGCCGGCAGCGACGTCGCGGGTGGTCTGCGTGGGAGTGGAGTCGTGTTCAACATGAAGGCAGCGTTCGTAGGCTTTATAACAGATTACAGCAGGGTATGGGTTGGGGCGTGGCAGGGGAGTAGCAGTCATGTCCATGATAGATCATAGGAGTGACGCAGGGCGCAACCACCCATGGCCGCAAACTTGCCGCTGACGGCGCTGTCAAATACAAGTAAACAGCCGCATCCTCGAACCAATCTGGATTCTGGACATGGATCCAGGAAAAGGCGCTCATCAAGTCTCTCCCACTACTCCACACATCGGTGCATGCCACTCACGCTTGGGTACCGCAGTTGGGGTCGCAACCCATCGTTATATGACGAGTTTCCCGACCTTCTCCCCTTCGGCCGCTCACGAATGCCACGCATAGTCCGTCTTACTCGAGCGTAGAGCGTACATCAACCCACGCCATTCGCCCTTTTTCATTTCAATCAGTAACAGCGATACTATAGCGTCCGCCAGTTTAACACAAACTCAGGCTTCTGGCCGGGGTAGCTTGGAACATCCGATGCGCGAGAGGTGTAAGCGCACAGGATTCAAACACTGCTGATTTTATGACCCGGAACAACATCGCCCTCTTCCCTGCCGTGCACCGTTCCAGCACGCGGGCTGGGGTTGGTGTCCTGTCGGTTGTTCCCGGGCCACTCTACAAGTACCATAAGGTGGGCTTACTTGGGCGGTCAAGCAGAATACGGCATCCGCTGCGGTTGGCAGAAATGGAGCGGCATTTTGGAACCGTTCATACAACACTGGTATCCTAGGTTGGTGTTTTTCAGGATTTCCCTGGGAACTGGAAAAGCAGTAAGCAGAAGCTGAATACAATCGGATTGTTCCGGGTACAGGCATTTTCTAGCTTGGGCGTTAGGATTGAGCCAGGAAACACCCCACGTACCCCGGCTCGCATCAATCGTGAGTCACGCTCAGACGGCATTGAAACGAATCCTGGAATCACAAGCCTCCACGTCATTCGAGTGGCGCAAACTGTTAGGAATGACGTACCGCCAGGAATAAGGATCGTCGAAGGATTCGGACCTGTCCATGTCGGTTATCGCATCGGTATTTTGAAGCTTCAGTCGGTGACAACGTCGATTCTCAAACACTTGATCGATGTAACAGTTTTTCTCTTCGAGTCTTTGGATCAGGAGTGAGTTGCCAGCCATCTCATGGTCTACCAGCGCGTCTACCGACACATTGCGGGCTACCAGCGTGTTGTGGTCTACCAGCGCATTGTGGTCTGCCGACGCATCGTGGTCTACCGACGCGACATACCAACGAGCGAGAACGTCTTCGGGTACATCGGGGTTCTCCTGCGAGTCAAAAGCATCAGGGGTAGGCATACTTGAACAAACGGGAGCAATTGAATCATGATACTTGCCTCGAGCCACCCGATGACTGATTCTATATCACGTCCACTGATGTCCACCTGCCTCAGTGCCTCAAAGAGTCGCTCTGACGGCCTTGCGCGCCTCAGATGGTCGCTCCAGTGCTCGTTCACGTATCGTTTGAGGCCCCAATAATGACCCTCAGGACGAGACATGAGATGATTCACGCAGTGAAATGCCAGGGTCTCGTGGGCGTCGGGCATGTAGTCGTCGATGTGGCCACCCTCGTGGCCCTGGCTAGGCTGCAATTTGACACGGCCCATCTTGAGCAGTACGCCGAGTGAATTCGAGACTTGAAATATGTCCCGTCTCGGCCAGATACCAAGACCAAATAGTCCTCGCATGGCTGCCGAATAGCCTAGCTTCTCTGGGACGAGACCAAACGATGATGTCACCATGCAAGGAGAAGCCATTTCCAGGGAAGGCCCTGCGAATATTGCATATATATATGGGACGGCGCGTGATGCAATGGGGTCTTGTAATAGTCGAGAGTATATAGTTTCGAGGAACTCCTGGTAGTGGGGTATGGAACCACGTAGCGGAGGATCAAGGTGCCCATCGGCTTGCAAACAATAGTATAACCAATCGAGCCCATGGTGGAGGTAAAACAGCCTTGAGTAGGCTACAAAGCTGATGGGGACGGCTCGCAATATGGAAGGGAAATCAATCGCTTCAATGATCTCCAATAGATCGAAGCGTGGTTCGCCATAACCTGGATTGCGGAACGACCTGGGGACACGTTCGAGTGTTTCCTGTATCATGCCCACATGTTCACGTATTTCAAGTCCCATGGAAGGTTTACATGAGCCAGCGTTGTACTGCATCAGGAACGGGAATAATGGAGTGGGCAGGTCGGAGGGTTGGTGGAATTCCGATATTAGCATACGCAGGCAGCCATAATTCAAATCCACACAGTGCACAACACTAACGTTGAGATCGGGGGAATAATGGGAAGCATAGGCATCCCATGCCCATGCCCATGAATATTGATTCACCGCTACACATGCTGGACGCCGCATTATCATCGGCTTCGGTTGATGGCGGGCCAAGAGCCAGTGGAATAGGCTGTCGTGAATCTGCCTGGATGATATCCGTTGCAACACAACGGAGACGTTATCGTAACTGAGGCCCAGAGTGTGTCGGAGGGTCGCTTCTCCATTGGCCATCCCAAGAAGCCAGCCAACCTTCTCGAATGAATCGAGATTCCGTACAGCGAAGCGTGCGCCAAGTATACGCAGAATGATGATGATACTGTCCGACAATTCTACGAGCTGTGGCTCAAGTCGCTGCAGGATAGCTTCGCAGTCCTTGCGTTCGGCCTCAGCCTCTGGGATGCCCTGGTGGTCAATTAAATCGATAATCACACTCAAGAGTGATCACCATGCCTACCATCAGAATCTTTCGTAACAAAAAGTCCAATATTATGTAGGATCGACATGGTGGGGTGGATTCCAATTCCTTGGTGACGATGCCCATGAGTTTCCCCAGGGTGGCGGAGAGCAGATCAGCGTGCGTGCGGGTTGCGTCGAGGCAATCCTTCAGTTGCTCCATGGCATTTTCCAATAAATATCCGGGCCTCACAGGCGGGAGTCTGGTGAATCAAGGTTTTCACAACAGGATATTGGCGATTCCATTGGAAACTTACACAATGATGAGACGCATGAATGCACAGGCGAGTTCGGCGTTGAAATAGCTGCTGTCAAAGTAGAATTCATGCGAACGGTCCGGGTCAGCAAGGAAGTCGTTGAGTGAGGCATGTGAGAATCGGAGGGGCCCATCGGAACTAACTGGTCCAATGTTGTCGGTGATGGAACGTAAGCCACGGAACATTGCATATATACTCCCAGGTCTGAGGTCAAAGAGGACATCATATTCGTGGTACCACAGACACATGTTGAAGCCGCCGAAGTGCATGATAGCATGCAAGAATTTCATCAGCTCCGCTCGATTCCGATTCTTGCGCAGGATGTGGAGATATAGCCCATCCAATTCCTGGAAGGCGATCGAGTCAGCAATGATACCTCGGGCGGTTGAAGAGCTGGTAGATTCGTTTGAAATTCTCAGAATTGCATCGAGCCGGTCCACTGGATGGGCATTGTCTTCCTGGACGAATTTGATAACAGTGGCCGCGTAAATGAAATGTCCCGAGCTTTTCTGAACGAGTGTTTCAATGACCTCGGTCGAGGGCCAAGGGGGTTGTGATACAGCCCATGACATACCACCCTGGATAATCTCTCGGTATATCCTTTCGAATTCTTTGCGCAAGAAATGACGGATGTCACGATCGGAATGCATTGCATGGCTAAGGGAGAGCCTGCGACGATCCAACGATTCATGGCATTGCCAATGTGGTGATGACTCGAACACGCGGCGGATCTCAGGCTCTGGGCGGCTGCTGATAAGAAACAGGAGAGGAAGCGAGTGTTGCTCGAGACCCAAGATCAGCCGCACGATCTCTCCTTGGACCGAGGAGCCCTCACACTCGTCCAGTCCATCAATGATGATGACTGCTGAGGCGGCCTTGTTGGAAAGCTTGATGAATGGCTGGATGATGAGCTTTTCCAGCTGCGCACTCAACGATCTCTCGAAGATCGCTCGATCCGCTTGTATCACTGCCCAGAGGTGCTCATCCAGGCTGGGGAAGACCAACATCAACTGATATGCGAGAGTGGAAATGAGGGGCGGTGACCCCCGTGTCGAGCTGCCGACCGAGCCCTTGGTGAAGAAATAGGTCGCCCCCAACGTCCCTTCCTGATCACACTGCTCGGCGAGCGTCTGCGCAATCGCAGACTTGCCCGTGCCCGCCGGGCCCTGCAGCCAGAAGTAATGTGAGGCTGGGTTCCCAATCCAGTCGGAGATGGTCTTGAGCGCCTCTTCGCGTGTGCCAGGGTAGCATCTCGAGGGATCCCGGCGGGCACCCGAATCATGGAAGGCGTCTGTGTGAATATGATCCTTCATAGCCGAGTGGACTGGCAAGGATGTTTGATAAGGGCCCTTCAGTCTGAGAAATAGCTACGTACCGCGGCTGCGAGTGCTATGCTCTCCATGGACGCTGATGTGCTGGTTATAGTTTCCCTGGACGTGGTTATAGTTCCTTTGGTGGTTATTGATACTGTAGTTGATGTCGCCCTGGGCGTCGTTGAATGTGGATCGGTCGATTTGGAAGTTCTCGGCGTTGGGGAAAGCCATACGATGGTGGGCGAGTGTGGGGATGCTCATTCGAGCATGGGGTAGTGAGAGCCTTTCATAGATAGAACGGTGAAACACAACATGACCATGTCAATGTGACAGCCAGATGCATACGATACGAGGTACTTCTAAATCTGAATGCTGTGGTGTCGTTGTATGGACAGTTGACAGAACGTGGACTTGATTTGAACTGACCTCTTCTGCAAGTCAACCACATGACTTGCGTATTAGGGTGTTCCAGTCATTCCGCTATTGCTAGTTGGTGGGCATGCATAGAGCTGTAACACGCGTGGTGTCACCGTGGTACAACTGGATTCAGATGTTGCGGTACGGGTTGTGGACGCACTTCCAGCTTGTTCCGATTGGAGTAGCTGACATTCTTGACTCATCATCGAGACTTTGAACAAGTTACGATAGCCGTCTGCCAGTCACCCATCGACCATTTCTTTCGTTACATAATCGGAGTTTGTCCTCCGTCGTTACACCGTGGGGCTTTGCAGACGTCCTCACGGCCTCAAGCTCAAGGCCTCAGGCCCCAACGCTCAACCCAACTCTTGAGTGAGCCTATATCCACAGTGGAGCTAGTTCTCTGCGAATTTCAATGATAACATCCAATATTGTGCGTCTGACCGAAATTTGAAGCGCGGTCAGCGACGAATGATGTGGCCAGGCTGGTTGATCTCCGCTCGCCTGTCGGTTAGAATGTGTGAGTGCATGTGCGTCCAAAGTCCTGGTATGCTTTCGTTGAATGCTTGCTCGTGGAGGCTAGGACCACAACCCAAGATGTTCCGCGCAGGAAAACGCCAGGTACTCATGTAGTCGTTAGTGTGCTCGGTCCCGAACTGGGTCACGATCTCACGCGGCCCATCTTCAATTGAGCAGTATCCCGCGCGAATTCGAGAGTTCAAATCCTCTATCCCATAGCGACTTTGCCTGGACAAAACCAGAGGCGCTTGAGAGATGGTTTGGGAAAGATGTTTCGTTTTGAGGGCAAACGAGTGGACCACGATACAAGGCCTACACAATATGCGTTTGTTTCAAGTGGGTTTACAGCCATTTTCTCCTCCGTAAAACCAAGGTCATAGACTCGGAAGGGTAGACTAGCCGCACGAGTTTCAACCTTCAGGTGCCGATCCGTCGCGCACGGCTCAGTGGCACCCCATGCGGCGTGTGGCCCGGTCCATGATGTGGTAAATGGATGTCTGCAAAGCACAATTGTCACCTGTGCATGGGTGGAGATGGAAGCGAGGGGTATCAATGTTGGATCGGAGGCGTGTCATGGGGTTGGCATACGTTGTGCTTGGTAGATAACGATGATCTCAACTATGAACAAGAGACTCTCTCCTTTCTCGCTCTTATAGGCCCAACAACCAGTCTGGATGCGCTAATCGCTCGCCTGTGGACGTTGAGCTTTGGACCACCCCGGCCCCGTACTGGAATTGCGCACAGCTACCAATTTCATCTTGCCCAATATCGGCAATGCGCCAGAATCCGCGGATGCGTGTTGGTGCTTTCAACGGAACAGCGGGGTGGTGTCGAACGCGTCCTGCGCTGCCATAAGAGGGTGTTCTAGTGCCCTCCGAGCTATATGTGACCAGGAATGTGAGCTCATCTCAGGCGCCAGTCCACGCTGGAACCGAGTCTCAGCATTCGAATGATGGAACTCGATTATAAGAGACGCGTACCCACCTAACCGTTTGGCCCAGACCGTAAACACAAGTTGGATCTCTTGGACTAACACTCCACGTACACAAACCCCGGGAATGCAAAAACGCAGGAAACGGCGTTCCTGCGCTGATTATGTCCAAGAACACGCGCAAAAAATGTGACGCTGAGAATTGAAATTTTGAAAGCAGAGTTTGATGGTGTTGGCGTTTTTATGCTGTTGATAAGAGATGAGACAAGCGCGATGGGGGGAGTCCCAGTGTACAGTGGACCCGTGAATGAATCTGGCGCGGAATTGCAGACCGGAGTCTAAGGTGAAGATTCATTGGAACGGGATGAGTGACTCAGTGGTGGCGATGGGTTGATACCAGGGTCGTGACCAAATCAAGTAATGGCCCCGCCGCACCGCAAACATGTGCTCACAATGACGACATGTGTGCACTGGCCGGATTCGAAATGGCAACGCCAGGAAGCCGTGGTGGCATGATGGAACTGATATCTACACATTCCAAAGGCGTCCAGGATTGTGCAGGACCCGATTTTATTAACACAACGGGAGACAGAGAACACTCAGTACAAAAGGATTTCAGGTAAAATTCAAATAGGCAGTCTCGAGTTGGGGTTTACTCTAGTCAAGTACAAGAATACTCGGGCAAGAGTCTGGCTTTACGGAAAAGTGGATTCTGGACTAATGTCTGAACCACCGTGATGGGACAGCAGGGCAGGAGCTCACACACGAAAATGAAATTATAAATATCGCCGCGTAGACAGAACTTTGACCCGAGCTCGTTTCAACGAGGATTTCAATGGCCTCGGTTGAGGGCCAAGGAAATTGCAACTTCGGCAGCATACCCATCTCCACACTCTGTCGATACACTCTGTCGAACGCATTGGCCAAGAAATGGCAGATATCATCGGGATGCAATGTTTTATCAAATGGGAGAAGGGCTAACGATGAAGGCGGGAATGATTCAAACCAGGAGAAGGAGCGACTGTTGTTCGAGGCCCAAGATCAGCTGCACAATCTCTCCTTGTACAGAGTCGCTGTAACACTCGCCCAAGTCATCAACGACAACGACTATGGAACGGGATATGTTGCCAAGATTTGGGAATAGTTGAATAGTGAGTCGATCAAGCTCGCGCTCAATGATTTCTCGAAGATCGTCCGATCCACGCGTATCACCCCCCAGAGATGTTCACCCAGGCCAGGGAAGACTGACATCAGTTGATATACAAGAGTGGAGAAGAAGGGCAGCGACTTCGGGGTCAAGCCCTTGGTGAAGAAATAGGTCACTCCTTTGAACGCCCCGTCCTGATCACATTTTTCAGCGAATGTCTGTGCTATCGAAGTCTTTCCCATTCCCGCTGGTCCATGCAGCCAGAGACAACATGATGTCGGGTCCCAAGGCCGGTGAGTGATGGCCTTGAGGGCTGCCCCGCGTGTGCCCGGGTAGCATCTTGAGGGATCGCATCGCACACACCGAATGATCTGCTCAATAGAATGGCCCCGTCCGATCCGGGCACTATGATGGAGGGGTGGTGAGACTATGGCTCGATCAACGCAGCAATAATGGTATGACCATGAGGTATACATTGGTGGTGAGTATCAAAGCACAGGCCTATGAGAGGACGTACACAGAACTCTATCAGTAGTGAACTCACTCGACAACCCATATTGTGCCCATAGCACACACACGCTTGCAGGTAGAGGCAGCGGCAACCAACACCATGGCTATCTGCGCCGCTGACGGCGTTGTCAAATACAAGTAAACAGCCGCCGCTTTGAACCAATATTGGACAGCTCACAACTAGTATCGATGTGCGCGGGATATCTTCACCGCAAGAATAAGGCGCTCACTGAGTTTCTCACCACTCCACACATCAGTGCATGCCGCTCACACTTGGATACCGCAGTTGGGGTCGCAATCCGTCGTGGTGCGATACAAGGGATCGATTCTCCCGGCCTTCTCCCCAGCTGTCACGAATGCTACACATAACTTGTCTCAACATCAAACATCACGCGTACATTACCGATCGCGTCCGCTAGTTCAACACAACCTCAAGGGTAGCTTGGAACATCCCCACGCGCGACAGGTGCAAGCGCACCGGATTCAAACACTGCTGATTTTGCAACCCGAAACAGCCTCGCTCACCCGCTCCCTTGCCGTGCACCGTTCCAGCACGCGGGTTGGGGTTGATATATCTTATCAATTGTTCCCGGGCCAATCTACGAGTATCACGGGGTGGGCTCGCGCGCGCGCCGATCCCGTCTCAGGCGGCTGAGCAAAATGAGGCACACGCGCGGCTGGCAGAAATGGAGCAGCATTTTGGAACCGGCCACGCATCACCGATGTTCGAGGTTGGTGTTTTTCAGGCTTTCGCTGGTTATATCAAATACAATTGGATCATTCCTGGTACAACCATTTTCTAGTTCGGATGTCGGGGTAGAGCCAGAGCCATATCCCACGTGTTCCACCTCACATCAAGGGCGGGCCACGACATCGAAGACAGTTCTGGAATCATAAGCCCATGCGTCATTCGAGTGGCGCAGACTGCTGGGAATAACGTACCGCCAGGTATAATGATCTTCAAGGGATTTGGGCCCGTTCATGTCGATCATCGCGTCGGGATTTTGAAGCTTCAGTCGGTGAGAACGTCGATTCTCAAACACTTGGTCGATATAACAGTTCTTCTCTTCTCTTGGGTTCGAAAGTGAGTCGTCAACCGTGTCGTGGTCTACCAACGCATCGTGGTCTACCGATGCGACATACCAACGAGCGAGAACGTCTTCGGGTGCATTGGGGTTCCCCTGCGAGTCAAAAGCATCAGGGGTAGGCATACGTGAACAAACGGGAGCAGTCGAATCATGAAACCTGCCTCGAGCCATCCAATGACTGATTCTATATCACGCCTACTGATGTCCACCTGCCTCAAGGCCTCAAAGAGTCGCTCTGACGGCCTTGCGCGCCTCAGATGGTCGCTCCAGTGTTCTGTCACGTAAGGTTTGAGACCCCAATAATTACCCCCGGGATGCGACATAAGGTATTTCACGCAGTGAAATGCCAGGGTCTCGTGGGCGTCGGGCATGTAGTCATCGATGTGACCACTCTCATGGCCTTGGCTGGGCCGCAATTTGACACGGCCCATCTTGAGCAGCACCCCGAGTGAACTTGAGACTTGAAATCTGTCCCGTCCCGGCCAGATACCAAGACCAAATAGTCCTCGCATGGCTTCCGAATAGCCTAGCTTCTCTGGGACGAGACCAAGCGATGATGTGACCATGCAAGGAGAAGTCATTTCCTCAAGGGATGGCTCTGCAAATATTGCGTATATATATGGGACAGCGCGTGATGCAACGGGGTCTTGCAATAGTCGAGAGTATATAGTTTCGAGGAACTTCTGGTAGTGTGGCATGGGTCTGTGGAAACCATATAGCGGAGGATGAAGGTGTCCATCGTCTTGCAAACAGTAGTATAACCAATCGAGCCCATGGTGGAGGTAAAACAGCCTTGAGTAGGCTACAAAGCTGATGGGGACGGCTCGCAATATGGAAGGGAAATCAATCGCTTCAATGACCTCCGACAGATAGAAGCGCGATTCGCCGTAGCCCGGATGGCAAAACGATTTGGGCACTCGTTCGATTGTTTCCTGTATCATGTGAGCAGGTTCATATGTTCCGGGTCTCATGAAGTTTCCACTTGAGCCGGTGCACAGCATCAAGAACGGGGATAACGGAGGGGACCGTGACGAGTTGGAGGGCTGGCTGAATTCCAGTATGAGTGTACGCAAGCAGCTATAATTCAAATCCACACAGTGCACAACATGAATGTCGAGATCAGGGGAATAATAGGAAGCATAGGCATCCCATGCCCATGCCCATGAATATTGATCCACCGCTACATATGCTGGACGCTGCATTATCATCGGCTTCGGTTGATGGTGGGCCAAGAGCCAGTGGAATAGGCTGTCGTGAATCTGCCTGGATGATATCCGCTGCAATACAACGGAGACGTTGTCGTAACTGAGGCCCAGAGTGCGTCGGAGGATCGTTTCTCCATTGGCCATCCCAAGAAGCCAGCCAACCTTCTCGAATGAATCGAGATTCCGTACAGCGAAGCGTGCGCCAAGTATACGCAGAATGATGACGATACTGTCCAACGATTCTACGAGCTGTGGCTCGACTCGCTGCAGGATGGCTTCGCAGCGCTTGCGTTCGGCCTCGGCCTCCGGGATGTCCTGGTGGTCAATTAAATCGATAATCACACTCAAGAGTCATCACCATGCCTACCTTCAGAATCTTTCGTAACAAAAAGTCCAAGATTATGTAGGATCGACATGGTGGGGTGGATTCCAATTCCTTGGTGACGATGCCTATGAGTTTCCCCAGGGTGGCGGAGAGTAGGTCAGCGTGCGTGCGGGTTGCATCGAGGCAATCCTTCAGTTGCTCCATGGCATTTTCCAATAAATATCCGGGCCTCTCAGGGGGGAGTCTGCGAATTGAAGATTTCACAACAGGATATTGGCGGTTCCGTTGGAAACTTACACAATGATGAGACGCATGAATGCACAGGCAAGCTCGGCTTTGAAATGGCTGCTCTCAAAGGAGAATTCACGCGAGCGTGCCGGGTCAGCGAGGAAGTCGTTGAATGAGGCATGTGAGAATTGGAGTGGCCCATCGTAACTAACTGGTCCAATGTTGTCAATGATGGAATGTAAGCCACGGAGCATCGTATATACACTCCTGGGTCTGAGGCCAAAGAGTGCATCATATGCGTGATACCATAGACACATGTTGAAGCCGCCGAAATACATGATAGCATGCAAGATCTTCATCAACTCCACTCGATTCCGATTCTTGCGCAGGATGTGAAGGTATAGCCCATCCAATTCCTTGAAGGCGATCGAGTCAGCAATGACACCCTGGGCCGTTGAAGAATTGGTGGATCCGCTTGAAATTCTCAGAATTGCATCGAGCCGGTCCATTGGATGGGCATTGTCTTCCTGGACGAACTTGATGACAGTGGCCGCGTAGATGAAGTGTCCTGAGCTTTTCTGAACAAGTGTTTCAATGACCTCGGTTGAGGGCCAAGGGGGTTGTGATACAGCCCATGGCGTACCACCCTGGATGATGTCTCGGTATATCCGCTCGAATTCTTTGCACAAAAAATAATGGATGTCACGATCGGAATGCATGACATGACTGAGTGAGAGACTCCAACAGGCCAACGATGAGCGCCAGTCTGGTATCGACTCGAACGCGTTGCGGATCTCAGGCTCTGGGCGGCTGCAGACAAGAAACACGAGAGGAAGTGAGTGTTGCTTGAGGCCCAAGATCAACCGCACAATCTCTCCTTGGATAGAGGCACCGTCACACTCATCCAATCCATCGATGATGATGACTGCCGGGGCGGATTTATCGCCGAGCTTGAGGAATGGCTGGATGATGAGCCTATCAAGCTGCGTATTCAGCGACCTCCGGAAAATCGCTTGATCTGCGCATATCATCGCCCAGAGGTGCTCATCCAGGCCGGGGAAGACTAGCATCAATTGATATGCAAGAGTGGAGAAGAGAGGTGGTGGCCCCCGGGCCGAGCTGCCGGTCAAGCCCTTGGTGAAGAAATAGGTCGCCCCCAACGTCCCGTCCTGATCACGCTGCTCGGCGAGCGTCTGCGCAATCGCAGACTTGCCCGTGCCCGCTGGGCCATGCAGCCAGAAGTAATGTGAGGCTGGGTTCCCAATCCAGTCGGAGATGGTCTTGAGCGCCTCTTCGCGTGTGCCAGGGTAGCATCTCGAGGGATCCCGGCGGGCACCCGAATCATGGAAGGCGTCTGTGTGAATATGATCCTTCATAGCCGAATGGACTGGCGAGGGTGTTTTATAAGGACCCTTCTGGCAGTCTGATAAACGGCTACGTACCACGGCTGCAAGTGCTCTGCTCTCCATGGACGCTGATGTGCTGGTTATAGTTTCCCTGGACGTGGTTATAGTTCCTTTGGTGGTGATTGATATGGTAGTTGATATCGCCCTGGGCGTCGTTGAATGTGGATCGGTCGATTTGAAAGTTCTCGGCGTTGGGGAAGGCCATGCGATGGGGGGCGTGTGTGGGGAATGCTCATTCGAGCATGGTTGTGAGAGCCTTTCATAAACGGAACGGTGAAACAGCACGGCCATGTCAATGTGACAGGCAGATGCATGCGATACGAGGTACTTCTAAATCTGAATGCTGTGGTATCGTTGTATGGACAGTTGACAGAACGTGGTCTTGATTTGAACTGACCTCTTCCACAAATCAACCAGATGACTTGCGTAATGGGGTGTTCCAGTCATTCCGCTATTGCTAGTTGGTGGGCATGCGTAGAGCTGTCGTGGGCGGTACTTATGCTCAGCTTCGGCGCCTGCAGTGCAGCTGATATTTTCCGTCTATTGTTGTGCCATGGGGTGGCGAGTCACGGTTCCAATACGTTGAGCCTATGCTTGATATCGAAATGTGCACCCCAGGGGCTGCCCGGACTCAAGGCATAATGATCCTTGATGTTGCGCTACGCCGACGCATCCACCAGCCGTATCCGGGACATGCGATATGAGCTTGGCCGGCCATATGATCGACTCGGCAGTCAAGTACTCGCCCCGTCCTGGATAGACACCATTTCAACGCGTGATGAGGTTGGGATTCACACCTCACTGGTGGTTTCAGTGGGCATGTGATTGCATCTCAGCTGCGGTCCTACCACGGGAGATGGGGCTTCTGAGGCTCCCTAAAAATATCGTGTGGTGGGCTCGCCAATCCCACCGGCCCCAAGCCACCTTGTCCGTTGTTAAACACACCTCCTATCTTCTCACGGTGCACTGGAGAGCTTGCGCTGGTGTTATCCCCATTTCTGAGTCGGGCATGGGAGGTGGATCCACGCTGAGACTGGGTCTTAGCATTCAAATGATGGAACTCGGTTACAATAGGGATGTACTTGCTTGATCAGACCGCGAAGTCAAGCCGGATGGCCTCAAACGAACTCTCCGCGCTTGAGATTAACGTTGGGGTATCAAAATGCAGGAAACAATTACCCCGCGCCGACCACATTCGGTAACACGCGCAAAATACGGAGACAATGTGGAAGTGTAGTTTTGAAAGCAGGGTTTGATGGATGTACGTTCCAACACCTTGCTGCTCGATCGTGTGGCTTCCCCAGCGGTAAATCTGGCGACCTCAGTTGAGTATGATGTATATGTTGTTTGCGCAGTTGATGTAGGACAAGATGAGTGTGATTTGTTGAGGCTTGTCGACCGCAATTGTGGGGGGCGTCTGTGTGAATACGGCCCCCTTCACAGCCGAACTTGAATGAACTGGCAAAGACGCTTAGTAAGAACCCTTCAGTCTAAGAAAATGGCTACGTACCACGGCTGTTAGCGCCCTGCTCTCCATAGACATTGATATGTTGCCCATACTCTCCTTGGAGATGATTGAAATTATTTTGGGTGTGGTAACTAATCAATATCACCCCGTGCGTCGCCGAATGTGAATTTGAACATTCTCAGCGCTGGAGAAGGCCATCAATCGGTGATTGGCTACGGGGGGAGAATTCGTTCAAGCAACAGGCGCGGGACGGTGAGACCATATGCGCATCGCTATGATGACAACAGAAAACACGCCGCCGCGTGGTGCGTGGTACAACTATTCAGATGTTGGCAAGTTCATGTTGCCGCGTGGGTTGTTTGGACGCACCTTCAGCTTGTTCCGATTGGAGTAGCTGATATTCTTGACTCATCGTCGAGACTTTGAACAAGTTACGAGTCCTAATACAAGCCGTCCAGAGCGAGGTATTGATGAAAACTAGTTAGTATGCACAGCCCACTCAGTTGACCATTCTTTCGTTACATAATCGGAGGACACCACGGGGCTTAGCAGACGTCCTCACGGCCTCAAGGCCTCAACGTTCAACATGAATGCCCAGCTCTTGAGTGAGGCTTTCGCACCCTGCTGCTCAGACTTCCTGTGGGTGCTTGGTTAAGCAAAGCGAGACACACGTGTTGGCTGATGGAATGGAGAGGGCGCTCACTGGTAATCGTCAGTGCCTCCCTCAGAGTCATCTTCTCCTGTCCAGCTGCCATAACAGTACCCGTAGCTCACTTTCCACCTCTGTCTCGAATTTATCAGGGCTATGTTTCCTGCGTCAGCGATGTGAATTTTTATATAACGATGAACTTGCAGTGCAACCCCAGGTAAACATCTACACCGCTTAGTGCAACAACACACACCGCGACACAAGGCCACCCAGTCATGGATCATCGACCTATTTGTCAATATTGCGGTACCCCCATCAGAAAGATACACTTGTCGGGCTCCCATATTTACATACCTCAGTCTGTATCAGTGATATACTCAGCTACCAGGTCTCCTCCACCTTGCCACCGCCTCGCCTCGAAACGATGAAACACGCGGCAGCCCCTCGATTGGCTGCAGATGCTGTGATTGGGACAATACCGAGGCTTGAGATCTTGAGACTTGGTTTACTTGCCTTGTGAGGCGAGAGAGAGCGAACGTATAATGGGAAACTCAAGTGGATCGAAAATTGAATTTTGAAAAGATGCAAAGTCTTTTATTCGGAGCTACAAACGATACCGTGACGCGCGCGTGCTCTTGCGCCATGGTTGAAAAGGAGACATTAATCGATGTATCTGTCCGAAACGGGCGATATGACGAGAGGAAGCTGGGGATTGGGAATATGTGGGGGAGAAGCCGCGACCGACGATCCACGAACCATCAGCCGATGAGATCCACATCAAGAGTAGGTATCCGCGCTGCAGAGCCCGGTATATTAGGATGCCATAAGAGGATGCTTGGCATCCACCATCCACACTGAATAGTCGAACCATGAGCGAAAGGAAGGAGCTGGAAAAGCGGGATTCCAGACGGGGAAAAATATGTTCACTACATCACCCATCATGCATCGTGGCCTGCGTCTGTGCCCATGGCTTTATGCTCAGGCAACGGGGGTGGGAGAGAAAGACGTTGCGGCCACCCGTTTGGCCCATGGTACAGAGGACCCTGATTGCTGACAAATTCAACCGCGTTGGTTGTCATATCGATTTTTCGAAGCTTCAGCCGATAAGAATTACGACTTTCAAGCACCCGGTCTAAGTTGCAGGTTCTCCATTCTCTTGGGTCCAAATCGGTCATGTCATGGTCTGCTTGTGCAGCATACCAGCGAGTAAGGGTGTCTTCCGGTATATCAACTTGAACGTTCTCCTGCAAAACGAGTATGAGTGAACAAACAGAAGTAATTGAGACTTGAAACTCGCCTCAAACCATCGGAGTACCGGTCCTATATCATGTCTACTTATGTCTATCCGCCCCAATATCTCAAGGAGTCGTTCTGATGGCTTTGCGCGCCTCAAATGGTCGCTCCAGTGCTCCTCCGCGTAAAGGGTCAGGCCCCACCCGTGCTGAGCGTGCGATTCTAGATGTTTCGCACAGAAAAAAGCCAGGTGCTCGTGGGCTTCACGCATATAGTCGTCGATGGAACCCCTCTCATGGTCTTGACAGCCAGGCCACAATTTTATACGGCCCATCTTGAGCAGTACACCAAGTGAATTCGAGATTATATACGTTCCAGCGCCAAATAGTCCTTGCAAAGCCACCGACTGGGCTAGTTCTTCTTGGACGAGACCGAGGAGCAGGGCCATCGTATTGGAAAATGTTTCTTGTACCTGGGGGGAAGAGTTCGGGAACATTGCGTAGATAACTTGGACAGTGTAGGATGCAAGGGGGTCTTGCAAGAATCGAGAGAATATGTTTTCAAGGAACTCCTGGTAGTATGGTAGGAGCCTGTGGAGAGCAGGTAATGGGGGATCAGAAAATTGACCATCGGCTTGCAAACAATAGTATAACCAATCGAGCCCGTGATGAAGGTGAAATAGCCTTGTGCAGGATATAATGCTAATGTCAGGGAGGGCTCGCAATATGGACGTAAAGTCAATCTCTTCGACTATTCCTAACAGATCAAAGTGTGGCCCACCGGAGCCAGTACTGCAAAGGAATTGGGAGGCATCTTTCAATGTCACAGGGATGGGGTTTCTACACGGGATGGGGTTTAGTGTTGGTACACGAGTGGAAATAGTTGGTGAGACACACTCAGGGGATTGGTTGACTTCTAGTATCAGTGTACGCAGGCAGCCATGATTCAAATCCACACAGTGCACTAAATCTATGTGGGAGTCGGGGGAGTAATACGAAGCGTAAGTATCCCAGGCCCATGCCCATGTGTATCGGGGCTTCGCCGCACATGTTGGACGCCACATATTCACTGGCTTTGGCTGATGGTGGGCCAAGAGCCAGCGGTATAAGCTTTCGTGAATTTGCCTGGATACTCTCCGCTGAAATACAGGATGGTCATGAAGATTGAGGTTTAGAGTGCGTTGAAAAATCTCCTCTCCGTTGGGAATCCCAATGAGCTTGCCAACCTCCTTCAGGGGATCGGGGAGTCCAAAAAAGTGAGGTATAACAAAGTTTACTCCAAGTATACGCAGGATGGCGAAGATGCTTTCCGACAATTCCATGAGATGTGGCTCAAGTCGCTGCAGGATCACTTCGCAATGCTTGCGCTCGGCTTCAGCCTCGGGGAATTCCTGGATGTGTAGTAATAAGTTGATAATTATGCCGCAAAGTCATCTCTGTACCTACCTTCAGGACCTTTCGCAAGAAAAAGTCCAATATTATATAGGAGCGGCACGGTGGAGCGGATTCTAACCCCCGTGTGACAATGTCTACGAGTTTCGCCAGGGTGAAGGGGAGTAGATTAGCATGTGCACGGGTCGCTTCGAGGCAACCCTTCAGTTGTTCCATGGCCATTCCCAATAGATGCCACAATAAATACCCAGACCTCACGGGCGAAAGTCTGTCGAATTGAGGCCCATGTCAGGACGGGATATTGACAACGCCATTGGATACTCACGTAACAATGAGACGAGTGTACGCGCATGCAAGTTCGGCATTGAAATAACTATTCTCCAAGTGGAATTCATGTGAACGTTCCGGGTTGGCGAGGAAGTCTGGGAACGAGGCGTGCGAGAATCGCAGCGGCCAACCGCTTCCCAGGCCGTCGATGATAGAGTGTAAGCCGCGCAACGTCACATGTACACTCCCGGGTCTAAGGCTAAAGATGGTGTCGAGTCCATCGGAACTCATTGCCCCGCGGGGGCCGAAATACATGAGAGCATGCAAGATTTTTGCAAGGTCTACTCGATCCCGATACTTGCGCAGGATGTGGAGATAGAGTTCATCCAATTCCTGGAATGCAATCGAGTCAGCGATGGTACCCTTGGCCGTTGAAGAGCTAGTGCCTCCGCTCTGAATTCGTAGAATTGCATTGAGCCGGTCCACTGGATGCGCGTGGTCTTCCTGGACGAACTTGATGACAGTGGCCGCGTAAATGAAATGACCCGAGCTCTTCCGAACGAGCGTTTCAATGTCCTCCGTTGAAGGCCATTGCGAGGCAATCTGTGGTGTACCAATGATCTCTCGGTGTATCCGCTCGAATTCTTTGCGCAAGAAATGACGAATGTCACGATCGGGATACATCGCTTGATCAAGTAAGAGGTAGGCTAACGACGAATGCGGGGATGACTCAAACGCACGGCGGATCTCGGGCTCCGGGCGGCTGCTGATGAGAAACGTGAGAGGAAGTGAGTATCGCCCGAGACTCAAGATTAGCTGCACGATCTCCCCTTGGACCGAGGCACCGCCACACTCGTCCAAACCGTCAATGATGACAACTGCCGAGGCGGATCTGCTGCCAAGCCTGAGGAATGGCTGGATGATGAGCCTATTGAGCTGCGCACTCAATGATCTCTCGAAGATCGCTTGATCCGCTTGTATCATCGGCCAGAGCTGCTCATCCAGGCCGGGGAAGACCAACATCAGTTGGTATGCGAGAGTGGAGAAGAGAGGCGGCCCCCGGGCCGGGCCGCCCGTCAAGCTTCTGGTGAAGAAATAGCTCGCTCCCAACGTCCCGTCCTGATCACATTGTTCTGAAAACGTCTGTGCTATCGCCGTCTTCCCCGTTCCCGCCGGGCCATGCAGCCAGAGGCAATGTGAGGCCGGGTCACGAGCCCACTGAGATATAGTCTTGAGAGCCGTTTCGCGTGTGCCGGGGTAGCATCTCGAGGGATCGCGGCGGGCACCCGAATCATGGAAGGCGTCTGTGCGAATATGATCCCTCATAGCCGAGTGGACTGGCAAGGATGCTTGATAAGGACCCTTCAATCTGGAAAGTAGCTACGCACCACAGCTGCGAGTGTCCCGCTCCCCATGGACGTTGATGTGCTGGTTGTAGTATCCCTGGGTATGGCTATAATTCCTTTGAATGTGGTGGTGATGTATTCGGTAGTTGATATCGCCTTGGGCGTCATTGAATGTGGATCGGTCGATTTGAAAGTTCTCGGCGTTGGGGAAAGCCATATGATAGTGGGCGTGTGAGGGGAAGACTCGTTCGAGCAGGGCGTGGTGGAAGGGCCTTTCATAGATAGAACGGTAAAACACAGACCATATGGCAATGTCATTGCGGGGATGATAGGCAGATGCATGTGATGTGATGTACTTCTAAATCTGAATGCTGTGGCATCATTATATGAATGGCAGCCAACCGAGCGCAGACTTACTTTCGACTGACCGCTTCCGCAAATCAACCACATGACGGCGTGATAAGTTGAGTACTTGATGGAGCTGTCGTGGGCGGTACTTGTGCTCAGCTTCGACGCATACAGTGCGGCTAATTCTCTGCTTTCTGTTGTACATGACATTGGAAATTCATGATCCTGATACACTGCTGGAGCGGAATATCGGTGGGCTCATCAATAGAGAAACAACCAGGACCATGCGATGGCAGCATCGGGGCGCTCGGGCAGCAACAGATATGGATGTTGATTCTCAGCTACCACGGCTGGGTTGAGCAGACTCCCGCTTCCTCGCATTCAAACACCACTCTATCTGACATGGGCGTCGGATGGGTCGGTCGGGCGAAACGCGGCGCGTACATGGGTAGGAGACGGGACCATGGGGAGAGGGACGGAGGAAAGGAGATGATGAGCTTATCAAACGGAGAGCCCCTAATTCTATCGAGTTTGGTGATATCAGAGAATCTCAACATTCTGTTTCAATTACTACCACTGTTGGAATACCAGGAGTCGCGATCGCCGTCCAAGTCAAGCACTGTGGACTCCGAGTGTATGAGGCGCGGAGCACATGAACTTGCTCGAGGATCTCGATCCAATCTTTGCGGTGATTGTTCGGGATCGAACCTGAGATTGGTGTGAGCAATGCCCTACATATATTGCCATTATTGGCGAATCAAACTCACTTCGTAACCCGCTCAATCTATGAAACGCAGGAAGCCCGGGTGAATTTGCTGGGCAATGCGACAGGCGTTTGGGAGAGGTGTTTGGTTTTGAGGGCAAACGAGCGGACCACGATACAAGGCCGACACTATCTGCATTTGTTTCAAGTGGTTTTACAACCATTTTCTCCTCCACAAAACCAAGGTCATAGACTCGGAACGGTAGACTCGCTGCACGAGTTTCAACCTTCAAATGCAGATCCATCCCGCGGCTCAGTGGCACTTCAAGCGGCCTGTGACCCGGTCCATGATGTGGTGAATGGATATCTGCAAAGTACGATTGTCGCTTATGGATGGGTGGAGATGAAAGCGAGGGCATCAATATTGAATCGGAAGCGTGTTTTGGTCGGCATGGGGTCGGCACAGGTTGTGCGTGGTAGAAACGACGATCCCAACTATGAACAAGAGACTCCCCTTGCTCTTGCGGGCCGCGCTAATCGCTTGCTCGTGGACGTTGGAGTTTTGAACCACCCCAGCCCGCACTGAAACCACCTGCGCGCAACTATCAATTTCACGTTGCCCCATATCCCATGTGGTATCGGCAATGCCCCAGAATCCGCGAATGCGTGTTGGTGTCGAACACATCCTGCGCTGCCAAAAGAGGGTGTTCTGGTATCCTCCGAGCCGTATGTAACCGGAATTGTGAGCTCATCTCAGGCGCCAGTCCACGCTAGGACTAGCTGTCAGTATTCGAACGATGGAACTCGATTATAAGAGACGCATACCTGCCTGACCCAAACCTCAAACACAAGTTGGATCTCTCCGACTGACTCTCCGCAGACACCAACCCCGGGGGTTTCGAGACGCAGGAAACGGTGTCTGTGCGCTGACTATGTCTACGAGCACGCGCAAAAACTGTAGGACATCGAGAATTGCAACTCCAAAACAGAGTTTGATGCGTTCCAGTACCCCAGAATATAATATCTCCAGCAGAAAAGCCTAATAATTAGTAATAAGGCTGGGCGAACCACGTGTTCTGCCAGTATGAGGGAGGGGCACACATGACCAAGTTTCTTGAATGGAAGTAACTGCTCCTGGTGCCGGCACGCCCACTGCGTCTCATAATTTTTACTTGCCCAGGCTGGCAGCTGGCTGTTACGCATCGGATGATTCGAAAGGGGTGACTGTGCAGAAAGCCTCATGGTCCGAGCAGATCAAAACCGACGTGCGGGAACGGACCACAATGTCCCCAATTTCAGAACGGAAATCGATGTCTCCGAGCAACTTCTGGAAATGTCCCCAGGCTCGGATTGAATTCAAATACACATCTCTCCGCGTTATTCATAGAAACACAATCGCATTCATTCGGCATCCTTTTTGGTGAATTTTTGAGCGTGATAGGGGGCCTTGAGGTAACATGAGGGCATGAGGTCACCATGACCTATTCCTAATGGTACAGGCCAGCCCCATTTGAAGCGTGTTTGTGAACGCTCGGGGAGCGCTAGGTTTGGCCGAGTTCTAGTGGGATCACTGATCTATGCTTATCCATTAGTTCTAGCCAACTCTGGTCGATGAGTAAGTCATGGTTTGAATATTTCCAGTCTACATTTCCCGCGGAAATCGCGCGTGAACGGCGGATTTAGGTTTCCTCGCCCGAAAACGCGCGTTGTCCATCCCTAATAACCATGCTGGTTACACCAAAATGAAACTCAGAAGGATCAATGGCGACTGCAACCGGAGCCCCTGGTATTTTGGACACGAACACCGCTAGAGAGTCAGTCATTGCGGTTGGGTGGGTCCTCGACAAACCCATCGTGCCAGAGAAGGTCAAAGCCGCATGGGAAGCCCTCAATAACGCTTGGCCCGTGCTGTCCGCGCGCCTTCGTCACAAGGTGAGGGGCAGATTGGAGAACCCGGTTCATCAACTCACCAGGTGTCGCAGGGGAATAAATGGGAATATCGTATTCCGACCCCTCCGCATACCACGTATAGCTTTGGACGCCTGTCCATAGACGGGCCCATCCGCGAGCACTATCAATATTCTTCACCGGCAGAAACAATAAATTGCTCCAAAAGATTGGGTCCATTGCATTTATACATGCCGTATGGGCCGCGTTCCATAAAGGATATCGTCAATCGCGATAGGCCAGTCACGCATCTGCATGTTACGACTTTCACGGACGGGTCGCTCGTGGGCCTTGCCATCGCCCATATTGTTTCCGATGCGGGAGGTATCGCCGCTATCATGCACGCATTGGAGAGTCTCATGAACGGGGGACCCCCTCCAGCACCTCATAATTCAATTGATCCATACGCAGGATACGCGAAACCCACAACCCAGAATATTCCGGCGCCCCCGAACTGGCGGTTAGTCAACATCGCTGAGAAGATCAGTGTTTATGCGCAGGCCATCTGGGCCGAATTCTTTGGAAGTGCTACAGAAATCCGCGACATTTACTTCCCGGCCGGAGATGTGGAACGGATAAAAGATGAGGCCATGCAGGATCTTCGCAAGGAGCACGGAGAGAGCACGAATTTATGGGTTTCATCAAGCGATGCGCTGCTGGCGTTTTGTCTCAAGGTGCGGTTTCCAGGAATTAGCACCTGCGAACAGCCGTCAATGATGTTTTCCTAGTGCGCATACGCGAATGCGCATTCATCAGCACCCCTAAATGTCTTGTATACCGCCAATGTCCGCAAATTATTTGGCCTCCAAAGTGACTTCATACACAACTCTGTTACCTTGATCGTGACCGATACACTGCCCGTCTCTGCGGTCTCTGCAATC
>QGOG01000079.1:0-12946 GCA_003313185.1 Collybia sp. MG36
AACAGTGGGGTAGGAGGGCACCGGGAGCCCGAGATCGCTAAAAAGTGTGTAGAAGGCGGTTACAAAGTTATCTGGGATCGTTGCAGCTTCGGGCAGCGTCAGTGTGTACGGTATCTACACGCTCATCAAGAATGCATCTACTAGGGCAAGAGGTGGGGCGGACCTTGGTGACGACACGGGTAGGAACGAGGACGTATTCTTGCATCGATTTCAGATCTCCTTCCTGTCCGTGGACAGTATACACCACAACCTACCCCAGTGTGAGCGCCCCAATAGCCTCCGCATCGATGAAGAGCACTCACTCGATCGCCCACCGCTATATCACGCACCCCAGGCCCAACCTCACGTACCAGGCCCGCCGCATTCAGTCCCAGCCCGACGGGGTATCCGCTGACTAAAAACCCGGAATCCACGAGGTATGTGTCAAACGCCATCAGCGACACATATTCGACCCGCACCAGCACCTCGCCTGGCCCCGGTATAGGCGTGGGCACTTGAATTGTGGAGACGACTCCGGGGGAGGTCAATGCGACTGCGGTGTGTGTCCGGGACATGTGTTGGTGGGTGTTGTTCAAGTTGAGGATGGGGCCTTGAGGTCTCAATATACCTGGATGCCCGCCTGCTCCGCATCTCGAGTACACGCGCGCTATTTCTGGGCCATTGAAATTCAGCCAATTACTCAGCTCGCGTTCCTATGCGGCTGGCCAAGCCCACTGGTGTGGCTATTCCTGGACTTTCCTTCCCATCACCTTGTACTGGACCTTCCGCGCCTGTATGGTGACTTTGGGAATGCACGCAAGAAGGGGTGGCTAAGTGCTACCCGGATCTTATCGGATATCTATCTACCCAACTCGAGTGGTGCGCACTACCCCATAGGTCCATTTTCGGTCGAGGATGGTAATTAATCTCACTATATGCTGGTGCCAATGATGGCGCTGACGCCACACACACCAGACCTTTGGATTCGACCCGTGATCTGTCTAGGCGCCGTTCAATATATGAATAGTTTTGACATCAAATGCGATTTTAGCCGCGTGCGTGATGCTTCGGATTCCCCACAACGAATCACATCACACTTCGCAATCGAACATCTCATCAGTCATTATGGCACGGACGTGAGGCATAGCATGGAAGCCCCGGAGATCAATGTGGGGGTTTGTTGGTGTTGACAGTCCCATCAACAGTGCGTATCCGTGTTCATGCCCAGACTGGAAAATATTCGGAGAGCGTCGATGATGGCAATAACACCAGTCTCGATTTTGAGAAACCCCAATCCACTTTATATTGCCATTAACCAACCATGCAGGGGACCAGACGTCCACCTGGGCCTTACCTCATTCCACCAAGACCCCCTCAAATTGACGCACCACTGGGAGGCGAAAGAAAAAACATTGTGTAAATTCAGTCTGAACCCTGGTCCTGCCGCCAGATTTCAGCCTGAATTGGCACCGCGCAGCCTCGATGGCCCCATCTCCCAGTGTAAAGGTAATCCACTCGAATAGCATCATCGGCAGGCATTTCGTATCTAATCCGGAGCTCTCCAGCTTCTGACAGCTCATCTGGTGTGGACGGGTGGCTCGGGTCACACGCACACATATCAATTCTGCACTTTTTCCCGCTCACTGCGCGCATCGCCCATATCTTCTCACCTAACATTCCAGTGCAGGTCTCGTCGTTCTGGAGGACTATAACCCCGTTACGTCATGTTTGGTTCATCCTATTCTCATATCTTACGTAGGACTGTTGGTTCAACTATCATATGGACCCGTCGCGTCGGACGGTGGGACTGATGGGTTTGCCGCCCCAATGTGTGGCCTGGGTGCGATCCCGTCCCCAAGTCATTCCCGACGAGGTCAATTCGGATGACACTTGAATTGCTTCTCCCCAATCCCCATACTTGCGTCGATCCCACGTTTTGAACGGGGTACATGATCAAAACTATAAAAGGCGGCCTGCGCGCTGCCTGAATCGAATCTTTTGATCTTACTCTCGTTCTCTCTCGTTCATGCATCGTTCCCGCGTCTTACATCCTTCGCCCGACTTACCTTCTTTGCTGGGAGTCGACAACTGCTCCCTGACCCCAAGACGTCG
Source organism: Collybia sp. MG36 (assembly GCA_003313185.1). Lineage (NCBI taxonomy): Eukaryota > Fungi > Basidiomycota > Agaricomycetes > Agaricales > Clitocybaceae > Collybia > Collybia sp. MG36. Next base: position 2,092 of record QGOG01000079.1, read on the forward strand.
TGTTGCTCTTCCATACCGGCCATGTACTCTGCGCCATTGGATATATTCCAGTTCTCCGTGACGGGGTAGTGGGGCGTAGTTGAAGGCTCAGTTAGCATTTTCGAACGCTGAGTTGGGCATAGTGGTTGAGCATTTCGGGTTACGCCAGCGCGGCTGAATATGTAGGATTTGCAATGCTAAACATCCCGTTTTTGTGGTGGATTGTGGGTGCGGCTAGGTCGGACCGAGCCCACTCACATGTCGCACAAACTGGGAGTGCTGTTTCGTAAGTATATTCGTATCTTGTAATTCCGTGACGGTCCCGCTTCCAGTATTAATAGCCACCGTCTCCACGCGCCGCCTTATTTCCTCGACGATGGGCTTCTCGTGCATCATGGGCCCCAGCTTCCGAGGATACCAGTGGGTTGAGCGTGTGGTGTGTTTTTCCGCTGGGAACTTTTCTGCGTATACTTTCAAGAGGATGCGCTGTATCGGGAGGTCTCACTACTAGTGCCGCACCTGGGGTTTGATGGTGAATTTTGGGGAGAGTTATAAATGTGCCGGGAAAGCTCTTCGCTGGGATCCTGTTTCGCATCCTGCCTTGCAATGGGTGTATCCCCAGCTCTTGTTCCTTCTGACGTAGGATATCTCCATCTCATTAAACGCGATCGACCATGGTACAAGAATTCAAGTAAGCACTGAAAAATACCATGTCGCTGGATGCTGATATCGAATGATAGGACTGGTCCTCCTTAACCTGTGGATCTGCCTCCTGTTGATCACCTCTTCGACGAGCGGATATGATGGTTGGTCATTCAATTGATTTGATATTCGCGCTGACGCATATACAGGGAGCATGATAAGTTCGCTAGCGAAATATTTCCCCAATTTTCCGTTGATGAGGATGGTGAAGACGGTTTACAGAGTGTCAGTAAATGGGAAGAATTCTTTGATACGCCGAGCGGCGGCAAAGTAAGCTATCTTGGAGCCTTGGTCCCAATGCACAGCCTTTGATCGCAGCCTAGTTAGGCCTATTCAACGCGATACAGGTCGGATGCATCATCGCGTTCTAGCTTCATTTATCCTCACACGCAGCCTCGGTTCATGCACAGAACATCGGCTCCCTATGCGCGTTCCCGTTCGCGCCCTACGTTGCTGATGGCTTGGGACGGAGATCCACAATATGGCTCGGCGCGGTCATCATGGTCATCGCCACCGTCATCCAAACCGCATCGCAGAATTTTGGTATGTTCATCGGCGCCAGGTGCGAGTCCCACCCGCGTTCACATCCCAGCGGCCTGATCTTCTAGGTTCCTGATCGGATTCGGGCTCACTTTTGGCGTGTCTTCCGCTCCGCTGTTGGTCACTGAGATCGCGTACCCCACGCAGAGGGCTCAGTTGACGTCGGTTTATAACAGTCTTTGGTAATATCAAGTCTCTCTTCTTTGCCCTTCCAATCTCTATATTCTGTTTATAGGCACCTGGGGAGTATCATGCAAGTGTCCAATCTTATTTGTGAATGAGGCGAGATTTTGATTACTACGACTACATATATAGTGCAGCGTGGACGGTGAGCCTTTATATCCATACACATGGTGCTCAGCAAACTCGTGCAGACATACGGCACATTTCGGATCCCCTCGAACTGGTCCTGGCGTATCCCTTCTGCGTTACAAGGCCTGCCTTCAGTAATTCAGCTGTGCCTCCTCTGGCTGGTGCCTGAATCACCCCGGTGGTTGGTCGGGAAGGGCAGGTACGTGATGCACAAGTCAAACCCGGAACATCTGAGCTATAAATACGCGCCAGGGAAGCGCAGGCACTAGAGACACTGGCGTATTACCACGCCGACGGTGATGCGTACGCCCATCCACTTGGTGTCTCTATTTTGTTGTTGATGTACGCAGGAATGACCCCCTTGTGCAATACGAGTTCGAGGAGATCAAGGCCGCTATCGCGTTCGACCGCGAGGTCGCAGCAAACGTGGGGTGGCTGTCTTTGTTCAAGACGCCCGGAAACAGAAAACGAATGCGCATCATCATCGCGCTCGCGTTCTTCTCGCAGTGGTCCGGGAACGGCCTCGGGAGCTACTGTGCGTACACCCACTTCCAGATTTGGGTATCGATGATATAAGCCGCCAGATTTGAACAAGGTCCTTAGCGCTATTGGGAGTAAGAAGAGCTTGTCGCATGGTCTGAGGGGCCGCTAAACATTTATGCGCTAGTCACGAATCCAAACACGCAACTGCTCATCGTACGCCGCCCCACACTCCTGTTTAACGCACTAAACGGCAATTACAGAATGGGATACTAAGTATATTCAGCTGCACTGTTGCCGTTTTCGCTGGATTCTTGTGCGAGCGCGCAGGAAGGAGACCATTGTTCATCAGCTCATGCCTTGGTGAGCATAGCTCGCTTTGACACCAGCTACCGATATAATGACGAATGAACCACTGACGGCGTTCATCATAAGGTCTGCTCATATTCTGGACACTTGAAACGGTATGTTTCTCCGTGTATTCTCAGAAAGGGGACAAGGCTGCCGGCCACGCGGTCGTCGCAATGATGTGTGAGTGCCTTGCTTCCCTCCATGCCTGCTGATCATCAGCGCCCGATGACCCGTGTTAGTTTTGTTCTCATTTGCCTGTGCGTCCCGTTTCCCACGTGTCTTATGTCGGTAAGCCTGGCTCGCGCTCATGACTTATCGCAGACAACGTACGCGCGCACGCCCTTGCCCCCTACCGGATGCTGACACACCCCAGCTCGCGTTCTCGCCCCTAATCGTATCGTGCGTATCCATCGCTGGCGCCCGAGCGAGGCTTATGCCCACAGATATACGGTGGAGATCCTCCCGTACGCGATCCGCGCAAAGGGGTTCACGGTCTTCAACTTTGCAATCTCGTTGTCCTTGATCTTCAATCAGTGCGGACGCACTATACCCTCTCTTCTGTCTCCCCGCTCACAGATTGATATAGGTATGTAAACCCCATTGCATTCAAAGCGTGAGTAACCCTCTGCCTGTCTGGGAGCCGCCGGTCACAACGCCCTAGGCTCGGCTGGAAATACTTCGTGCGTCCCCACCCTGCCCTTCGGCTTCTCCGCTGACAAGTGGCGACATACACCCATGGTGCAGCTCGTATACGTGTTCTGGATCCTGTTCGAGCTTGTATTTTGCTACATCTTCGTTGTGGAGACCAAGGGCGTGCGTCCCTCTCGCTTTGTATACCAAGGCCAAGACTGACCGTACCGTCCAGCGTAGTCTCGAGGAAACAGCCGCGTATGTCCTCAGATCCGAGTTCAGGGATATCATTAATTGAATGGGATGCCAAGGCTATTCGATGGTGACGAGGCGGTGACAATGCTTGCAGAGAAGGCGGCGGCCCAAGCGGGGCTGGTGAAGCACGGCCCCAGCATGCAAGAGAAGGGCAGTGGAAGTGAGAAAGTCGAGGTGAAGCATATTGAATGAGATAGAAGATTCACCGTCAGTGGTCGTTGTGGTTGTGTATATGCAGTTGGATTGCCGCCTTCTTTGAATGAGTAATTTCATTTGCCGGCGTATGGATTGTGCGTGGGGAACTGGATTCGCATTCCTTTGTTGCAACTCTACCCGGCCATTGTGCACACACGTTGTATGCTTGTTGTTTTCCTGGTGTCTTCATAGTCCAATTTGGAAGAATACAAACGCTAATTCTGGGCGACGAGCAGAGCGGTGATGCGCGGCACCAGATCCGCCTCCTAGGAAGAAGTACTCATTGAAGTAACCATAGAACTGTGACGATGGATATCGACAGGCTTGTGCATACTAGCGTTCTCGCCGCCAGCGAGCTGACTTCTATTGGTGAGGAAGGTGTCCACAACAGACTCAGTCTAGCCACAATGAGGGCGGACAAACTCCCACAATAGTCGCATGGCTGCACAATGAGGCTCGCTTTGATAATGTGCTGGTTCAAGTGGCTGTCGTTGCACGAGGATCGATATAAAAACTCGCTAGATCGTATGTTCACTCACCCAACATCCAATGTCCCAATCCTGCCTTGTCCCCTCCTCAGCAGGCCCTTCCCGCACCCGAGTTCTGATAGAGTGCGTGGTCCTCCCGCATATTGACAGCACTGTTGGCTAACCGGATTACTCTCCAGCGAACAAACGCCCCCCTTGCGCCTCGGTGATTCTCCAGCTCAAAGGCTTCCCGGAGAGCTCGTCCTCCGAATTGTGGAACTCGGTTCAGCAGGTCCCGGCTCTGGCCGCCCGGGTGATTTTGCAATCCACGCGTCCCACATCTGCGCCGGTTGGCGTGCCTTTATCATCGGGGATCCATCACTGTGGGCGTATGTACGCATCCACAACATAATACTGCCCGAGCTCAACCTCGCATGCGCGTCGACCTTCCTCCAACGCTCAAAGAAGCTCCCAATTACCGTTTCCATCGAGACCAAGCCCGGGTATGTGGATGGAGAGCGGCTCAACGTTCCAGGCGCCATTGCAGAGCTGATCGCGCCGCACATGCACCGGGTACAGGAGTACAATCTGACGTACAGCGAGCGCTACGGGGTCGGCGACGTGATGGGGATGATCCCTCGCTCGCGCGCGCCCTTGCTAGAAACATTTTCTATCCAGCGTTCTCTCGACACCCCGCTGGAAGGGATTAGCTTGAAAATACCTCTCATCTTGCCTTGCTTACAAGGACCGGCTGCGGATGGCGCTAACTGGAGAGAGTCGATTCAGCTACTCCCCACGCTGCGGGACCTACGATTTTCAGGTGCTACGCCGAATTGGGTCATGTTCTCCCCACGAAATTTGCGGTCGCTGGTACTCCAAGACTTAGAGCCCTCGGCACCGAATTGGGTCCAGCTGCGAAAAGTTTTGCATGCGAGCGCGTCCACTCTGACGGTGTTGGCCATCACCAATAGCTTTCCGTTGATTTTCCCCGACTCCATAACATGCGAACTCCCTGTCCTTGAATCATTGACCCTTGGGGACGGCAGTCCCTTCTCAGTGGATAAGTTCACCGCCTTAGTCAGTGTCCCATCCCTCACCGAGCTCGCCCTTTTGGACACTCGACCACCCCACCTAAGCGAGCCTAATCATGGTCTTAGCCAGGCTGTATCACTTGCAAACATGATGCAGCGCCTCCCGTTTCATCAGATCCGCACTCTACGCCTCTCCCACCTCGTATTCCTCCGAACAGCATGGCCTCACGGCGGCCCGGCGACCGCAGCCGACTGCGAGGCTGCCCCCCGCGCGTTATTTTCCCAGCTCCCCCAACTGCAGAGACTGACGCTGGTGCACCCGGACGTATACACAGTGCACGCACTCGTACGCCCGCCACATTTGATGCGCTCCACAGGATACCCCGTGCACCCGATGCCCCTCCTCTCGCACTTGGCGCTTGAATGTGTCGACGAACGCATGTTTATGTTCACTCTAAACATTCTGCACAAGAGAATCACGGTTGGACCGGCCGCGCCTCAAGTTCGCCGCCTGGAGGAGCTGACGGTGAGCCTTCGATCGGGGGGGCAAAGACAGCTGGATTCGCAGGGGTTTAGGGTATTTCCGGAGAATGTTGCGGATAAGGTAATATATAAAGACATGGATGATATATGCCCGGTCCCACCGGACGATGACAGCCTGCAGTTCTTTTATTAGTATTTAATGTTGCGATATAGTTTCAAAGAATATAAAGTATCTCCACCCACGTCTGCTGGAATTCCCCAGCGGTTAAATACTCTCAGAGAAGATGTATCATAGTATGGGTTCTTCATCTCCGTGGTATCACATCGCAATTCTTTCCGCCTTGATCTGTTCCGTTATTCTGCGCGTTTCTGTTCCAAGTTCTGTGTTCCTAAGCGGTCCGGCTGGTGTGCATTCTTGCGACTGTTCGACAGAATGACAGTTGTTGAGCCTGCAGATACGGCTGAATCGCGGTGGGGGTTTCGCCTCTGTGCTTCAGTTGCTGGACCAGGGACTTAGCATCATGCCGAATCCATGGTCCAGCTTGATGTGGTCAGTCCAGATTGGGGGCATTGGTGGAGCATTTATTATTCTTTTGTGCCATCAAAAAGGGGGATGGAAGCTGATGCCAGTGGTGAAGATTATCACACCAGAGAACGAGATGGAAGCTGTACAGATAATATGTAGCATCTGAGATCGGAAGGGCTGCACGGGTGTGGGTCGTCTGCCGGCTGGGAAGACGGTGAAAAGTGTTTATCGGTGTTGCCATTGCAAGTCCAAATTATTACATAATACAAACCGGGGCCAGAACCGACTCCTCACGCTCCCACCCACCATGCAGTGCCCACAGTCACTCGACACCATCCGCATAGGTCACTCAATGGCCATACCAGCCGACATTGGTGACTACACTTCCCTCTGGCGGCTTGAGCAAGCGATTTGCTCGCATTGGTCTGGGAATGTTGCGGATAAGGTGATATATATATGAGGATATGGACGATACATGCCCAGTCCTACCAGAAAATCATGACTGTCTGCAATTATTTTGATAGTGTTCAATGTCGCAATATAGTTTCAATGAATATAATGTATCTGCACCCACATCCGCTGGAATTCCTGAGCCCGATGAACCGCCCCGAGAAAAAATGTATCGCAGCATGGGTTCTTCATTCCCGTGGTATCAGATCACACTTAAGTCGTCCGATCCTCCTGCGCGTTTTTGCAGGTCCATCATTCGGCGTTGAGCGCAGATATGGCTGAATCGCGACATGGTGGTGTCGCATCTGTGTTTCATTATCAGCAAGTTGCAGTTGCTGGACCATGGGCCTTGAATCATGCTGAGTTCATAGTCCAATAACAATCTTCTCAATGTGACTAGTCCAGATTAAAGGTAGAGTATTGTTCTTTTGTGCCATCAAAAGCCCACGAATGGGGATCGTGGAGTATTGATAGGTTATGTCATAGATTAGAATTTAGATTAGATACAAGTTGGTGGTAGTTGTGAAGAACATCCCAATAGAGAAGCTGTACTGTAGCTCCCGACATGGGAAGAATTGCTTGCGTGTATATATGGAGCAGGTGTCTCGCTGGCATTGCTGGAAGTTCGCGTGTGTTGAAAAGTATTCATTGACATTGATGTTTCAATTGAACGTTGCAGAATGCCGGACGAAATAACTACAAACGATTACAAATCGTGCCAGCGCAAGCTCGGGTGTCGGAAACCGGCCTACCCCCCGCATAAGTAACTCAATGGCTATACCAACCGACGTTGATGACTACCCTTCCCTCTGGTGGTTCGCGTGAGTGATTTTACCCATCCTACGCCGAAACTCAACTGGCTCACTTCACAGAATTGCACCCGTACTGGTCTCAGCCTACGTGGCGCGGAGGTGGTACCTCGCACGACGCCTGCGTGTGCATGGGATTGGGAAAGGAGGTTTGTGTATACATCATACTCTAACAACCAGCAACTGAAATGGCGTGTAGCCCCAGGATTTCAGACGAATGTGCGTCGGATCCGCGTTACACCCGAAATTGCCGCACGGATCAGAAGGGGTGAGGACGTGAGCCCGGATGAGATTGCGCGTGCATCAGCTTTGGCTGAGGCGCAGGAAGCAGAGGGGCGTGTGAGTGGGTCGGCTGCACCTGTGCGAGAAGCGACGCCGCCTCGGGCCGATAAGAGTGCGAACTCGAACGAGTGGTTGCCTGAGACGGTGACCAGCACAAAAAAGCGGGGAAGGGGCAAGAAGGGGTAAAGGAAGGAATGTGGTTTTAATATTCATGCGCGTAATTATAATCTATTTCTATTCAAAACGCGAATCCCGGCCGTATGTCCCACTAGGCTTCGAATCCCTTCACAGGCCCCCCTTCTCGCGTGAAAACAATCTGCCTGTCACATGCAACGGCTTCCGTTCCAGCTGCTTATAATCCTCTCTCTCTGCCCCAGATCACCTTCAGAGAAAACACCATGCGTATCTCCATCCTCAAGTGTCTCCTGCCACTCCTGCCCCTCGTCGTCGCACAAGACACGAGCATTGCGGAGGTCAGACGCGCCTTTGCTGCAGCAAATGTACGCCACTCCCATAGCTTACATGTACCCGCTCACCCTACCCAGGTCCCAGCCACCATAGACCTCCGATTCGACCCCTCTGTCCTCCTCGAGGTCTCCCTCCCCCGGACCACTGGCCGCCCCATCACCCTCCACGCCGGCATCCAGCTTCCACGCAATGGTGTGTCCCCTTCGATAGACTCTGTATTCCTACCCACGCCCTACAGCCACCGCGGGCCCGCCCACATTCAGCATCGCCGGTGACGCCGGCCGTGGTCCCTTCGTCGTCGCCACCGTCGACCCCGACGCGCCCACGCCCCAGGCGCCCACCAGCGCACAGATCCGACACTTCCTCGGCGGGAATTTCATTGCCCTTGGCGATGGCGACGTGCACCTCCTCAGCAATGCCACCCCCGCCATTACTGAGTTCCGCCAGCCCACCCCGCCCGCTGGGTCCGATGCCCACAGGTGCGCCTGCCAACTCTCGTGCCGTTTCTCGTTTTCCCCCTGACACGCGCTGAATGGTAGATATATATTCCTGCTATTCAACCAGCCCCTTGGGTTCAACACGCAAACCTTTGTGAGCTCTACCACGTCCACCTCGCTATTCAACATCAGCCAGTTTGCTGCCGAGGCGGGTCTGGGCGCACCCATCGCTGGCACGTTCATGCTCGTTGCGCCCGACCCGCCGACTGCGTAGTAGCGTAGCACATGAAATTCAAACTCTGTACCGTGAAAATGAGAAGTGAGCATCTTCGCTCGTCATGGCCAGTGAAAAATGGCGCTGGCTATTGTCGAAATCCGCTAGAAATCAGCAAAAGCAGAGAAAATCTGCAGCTGGACTGCCATTCCGTGGCTAAATTCAGATATAGATTCCCAAGCTGACTTGTTCACTTTCAAATGAATGCAGCAATTCGTCGAATTAAGCCTCTTGACCTCAACTTCCGCCCCCACCGTCTTCGACAGAGTCCCCGTGGGTATCAAGTCACGCTGGGGGATAGCGATGCCCCTGTTTCCATTACCACTCCTCGCTCCCTGCCCGTTTCGGTGCGGAGACCAAGGGCGTGGTCCCATTCTGATTTGACTATACAGCGCAGTCTCGAGGAAACAGTCGCGTGCATCCTTACACCTGAGTTTGGGGCAGCGAGAAAGCCGAAGCATATCAAACGAGACGTGACCGGCGGCGGTCGCTGTGCATATGCAATTGGATTGTGACCCTCTTGAAATTGTGGAGTGGTTGGATTTGCATTCCTTTGTTTGTTTGAACTCTATGCCACATCTTCTTATCATTGTGCTGGCACGCCCCCGGGCCCACGCTTGTTGATATCCTGGACATGTTCCTAGTCCAATTCAAAACAATATAAATGTTGATCGTGGACGGAATCAGGACGAGCGGAACGGGGTGCGCGGCACTAACACTAACTTGATACTATGGTGTTTCCTAAGGAAAAACCTTCATTGGAGCGACCGTAGCACCGGGACGACGAGCACCCACACAAGCGATCCGACACATTCCGATTTTCTGGTGAGGGGGATGCCCACAAAAAAGGCTCAATGTGGCTTCGATGTGGACGAACACGCAGCCACATGTTTGCACGGCTGCATTGTGAAGTTTTCTTGGGCCTAAACAATGTGCTAAATCAAGTGGCCATTTCTGCGCGAGAGTCGATATAAGAACCCACCAGATCACATCATTCCTCCACACAAAATCCAATGTTCCGATTCTACCCCGTCCCCTCTTCATCACGCCCTTCTCACAGCCAAACTCAGATGCAGTGCGTAGCCCATCTTCATACTGATACCACTGATAGTCAACCAAGTTCTTGTTTTTCAGCCGGCTCACGCCTCCTACGCCTCCCGCCCGTCCCCTGCGGCTTGGTGATTCTCCTGCTCAAAGGCTCCCCGGGGAGCTCATTCTTAGAATCATCGAAATTGCTTTGGAAGGTTGCATTTCCGGCCGCCCTGGCGACTTCGCTACTCTTGCGTCCCATGTCTGCACCCACTGGCGCAACTTTATCATAGGGTGCCCATCGCTGTGGACACACATATCCATCTGTAATACCCTCTCTCCCGAGCTCAAATTAGAGCGCGCAGTCACATTCATCCAGCGATCGGAAGACCTCCCACTCACTGTCGCCATCGAGGCCGAGCCCGGGTACGTTGGCGGTGAGTGGCTTAGTGTGACGGGCGCTATTGCGGGCCTGATCACGCCGCATGTGCACCGGATACGGGGGTACTACCTAACATACACCGGACACTCCCGGGTTGACGATGTGATGGGGATGCTCCCCCGCGCTTTCGCGCCGTTGTTGCAAACCCTCTCCATCCGAGGTGGATGTGTGGCGCCCCTCCTTCTGCCTTGCTTGCAACCACCGGCTGCTGACGGGGTGAATTGGAGAGAGTCGGCTGCAATATTCCCCGCGTTGCGAGACCTGCAGTTCGTAGGTGCCTCGCCGAGGTGGTCCACATGTTCCGTCCAGAACTTGAGGTCCCTAGTGCTCTATGATTTAGGAACCTCGGCGCCAACCTGGCTCGAGTTGCGGGAAGTTCTGCACGCAAGTGCGCCCACTCTGAGGACGCTCACTATTACCAATAGCTTTCCAGTAAATCCGGGCGCTTTACCATGCACGCTCCCTGTCCTTGAATCTTTGACCCTTGGAGACACCCGCCCCTTCTCAGCGGAGCGCTTTATCGCCTCGGTTGCTGTACCATCCCTCACAGAACTCGCGCTCCTCGACACTAGAAGCCCCTGGATGAATGAGCCGATGCAAGGCGTTGGCCAGACTCACGCGCTTGTACGCATGATGCAGCACCTCCCGCTACATCAAATCCGCACCCTGAGCTTGTCCCACCTCGTTTTCCTCCGGACGGGGCCCCACGGGGG
>QGOG01000083.1:0-14851 GCA_003313185.1 Collybia sp. MG36
CACTAATTGTGGCCAAGGGCCCAGGACAATGATGTGATCGTAACTTACTACATAGTAGCACCACTTAGGTCACGCTTGACACGCTGGTGCCTAATGGTGTTTATAAAGATCAAGTACACGAGTGGGCATGTCAAGATCATAGAGTCACCAGCACACCTGGGTGACGCGGTGACGGATCATATATAAGTGTTTCGGCGCATAAGCCATAGCGCGTTGCAGACCACATTGTTAAAGGGAACAGGAGCCATTCGGCATCCCTTCGACGCGGAGCTGATAGTATTGACACCGGTTCTCGGTGCGGTGCCTATCAGAATTAATGGAAAATAAAAGGGCTAGAATGATTAGCAGGCTTGGAATAGCTTTCTAAAGTTGGCCATCGAAGTGCCTCAGCGAGGCAGCGGAATCATCACAGCTACGCTTGTGAGTGATTTCACGCTGCCTTGTTTGTTTATTCGGAGTCGTGGGTGGTGTATTCATGTCGTTCTCCCCTACCTTCTTACACGCTGGCCGCTTGATACCAGAGCCACAGGGCGATCCACGCTCTATTGAAATTCTTCCTTTCTTCCGAGGGGCATTAATCACTGTCCAAGGACACCGGCTCGTTGATATCGGATAACGGTGACGGTTCCACTGCCTCATAGAGGCAATGGCACGGCGTCATCACGATTGTGTTGACGAAGCGGCAGCATCAGCGACCCCTGCTCTTTCCGACCCAAGTCTTCAGGAGTATCTACTTGGGGGCCCGCTATTTGGCAAGTTCTGGAGCCAGTGTTATTGATACTTCCCAGTTTTGGGGTAAAGATACCGCGAACACCGGCTGGAACTGTGAGGCTAGCGACGTGGAATCCAACACCCGGGGGGTTTTGGAGTCACTGCTGGTGGCATTTCCCAGTTCGAGGGTAGAGATATCACGAACGCTGGATGAGGCTATTGGCGAGGCACCTGGTTTGCGGCACCTTCGGAATATCTTTGGCCTCAACCAGGAATGCTTAAGGGCGCTAGACAGAGTCAGGCGCTGCATCGGGTCTTCAGCAAGTAGAGATTTCAAAAAAAATCCGGGCTGATAATGTGGGCTTGGTGAGTCTCGTGCCAGGTGAAGAGAAGCTCAACCTACCGTCCACACTGACGTCATGACGGCCTATTAAATCCCAATTGATCGTCCGTTTTGCAACTCGAGCAAGAGGGTCGTCCTGGTCCACATCCTCCACAAAGGGGGTGCGTTCTGTGAGCCTTGGAGAAATATTAGGACGGGTAACAACGAGAATGAGAATAATACACACATGATGAACACAATGACACCTACGCCCCAGCTATCAACCAGGTGATCATAGCCTTCATGACTGGGCGGTTTGATAACTCCAGGGGCAGGATAGGCTGGGGTGCCACATTTGGTCTAAAAATGGCCATCAATTGGGGCACTGGAAGATGATTTGACTGACGCGAAGCATAGTTAGGCTATCAACAAACTTAGCTAAGCCAAAGTCTGCGACTTTGACTACTGGAGGGTTGTCGCTGGTGAGAAGTGCGTTCTGATACGCATTTCAATTTTATTCAACTTGAACTCAATGAGCTGGAACAATCGAAACACACCGCTGGTTTGAGATCCCGATGAGTGATCCCTCGAGCATGGATATACTAAATTCAACCAGGTTCGCATACGCCCTCGCCTTTCGGACGGTAGCGAAAGCGCCTTTGCCAAGTTTGGCACCAACATCGTACATTGTATACAAATCTTCTGTAGGCGGGCCAGAGCCGCAGTGACGGTATATAAACCCTAGAATATAATCAGCGACCAGGGTAAGAGGCCAATACCCCCATGCGCACGATAATCTTCCAGACCATTGTTATGAGACTGGGGGGCCCAGGTCCCAAATGCAAGTTCATCTCCATCTTGTAGAATTCTCACTCGTCCCTTGCCGATTTTCTCCCCGTTAACCTGGCCAAAGTAAGATAATCGATTAAATTACTCCAAGATCCCTGGGTCCCCATGTCCTGGCGGCGGTCTGAATACGATCCGCTATCTTACTACGATACGCGAATAGATCTCCTAGCAAGCAGTGCCAAGTGAACCTATGTAAGTGAGCATCTTGCTGTGTATCATGAGGGATGAGCGTGCACGGTGATTACTGCCAGCTGCAGCGAAGGGTGAGACTTGAAAACTTGGGTCAGTGAGCCGAGCCACAGGTTAAGCAGTGCCCAGCGATTGATTCTCCCTACTACTCGCCTATGCCAAGGAGTAAGTTCCATATCACTACTACCGGTGGGTCCGTTGTGGAGGCAGAATTTTGGTAACACTAGGTAGGCGGATAATAATATTATAAAAAGCGTGGTGCGGGGGGGGGGGAGGATAAAGTAGGAAACGGTAGTTATACATTTTGGCTTGTCCGATTATACTAGGCATTCGACAGTCCAAAGTCTACGAAGATACAATTAATGGGGCTGGCCCAAATCGTGGCAACATTGAGTGTCCGTGTGCGTGGGGCAGGAAGGTCCGTAATGATAGTAATGTCCAGCATGGAGATGAAGGGGGAGACGAGATGTCCAAGTGTCAAAGGAGTGTACTACACAGTCCAATGTGTCCAAAGCGAGGTGAGCGCAAAATGTTCAAAGTCCAAGCAAACGTAAAAATGTCAGTGTCCAAATGTTCATGTAGTCCGTTATGGGGTCATGAGACTGAAATTACAACTCTGCAAGTCGTTTCTGGACTCTCGCTGCCGCTGCGGCTAATCACAACTTTAGATTTGGACTCCCATGCTCGACTGATAACGTACCGACAATAGGAAACCGCGCACTCAGGCTGGTCAGTGCGAAATAAAGAATACTGATTTCATGCCGAATCTCGGTGCTATCTATCAGCGGCCAAGATGATTCAATGGTATCCAAGTCCCGAATTAGAATATCGGCGGCAGAGGACCAGCATGGCTGTGTGAAAGAAATACCATGTTAAAACCGACATTGACATCTCGGAACCGCAGGAAACACGTACGCCAATGATGGGATCCAAATATTCGAAGTCGCGATCCGTGATGTGCTTGATGATTCCGACAACGGCTTTCGCTGCCCGCCTGCACTTGTCGAATGAGATCGAGTCGTCGTCCGAAAAACGTTGATACAAGTTGATCACCGCACAATGGCCGAGAGTGTGTGCCGTGATGAGCGTGTGTTTGTTTTCCGTGACCGTCGCGTCTAGTTGGTGCACTGGGACCAGCGTCGTTGCGAACTGCACTATGGTCTGCTCAAGTGCGTGCACCTCGGCGCTGAAACAGCCGGAAGCTTTCATTCCTTAGGTCGGGAAATCATCAGCACCGTGTCAATTTGTTTGATGGTGGCTTACTCGGATCCCAACATGTCGAAAGGTGGTTCGCGCGCGCGTACAGGGCGGAGGCTTTCGCCCGTAGGGCCAAAACCGAGAAGCTTCCAGGTACGACCTCACCAGCGAGGAATGCTCGGACAGTTTGATGAGTGGCAATCGTGTCAATGTGTCCCTAAAACCGCGGGGATTATTATTGGGAGTGCAAACGTGGAGAAAAAGAAACACACCGCCTCGTAGTCCGCTATTGACTGTGGCCATGGACAATGTATTGAATTCTGCACATCTGGTCCGTCCGGTATCAGTACGGGCCTCTGGAGGAGTGCAGACCAACAGCGATCGAGGTTGTAAACCTGCCAAAACGTGAGGACCCGTTCGGTGTGGTGAGAGTCATTCTTGGATGGCTTGAGATCGTAGCAATCCTTGGTGCCAACAGAGAATATATGGACGTTCCGGGATACACTAGTGTGTAGTCCACACTGCACAACAAGGGATGCCGCAGCGCTCAAGTGATAGCTACCTTCGAGGATACGACCGTTGGCCAAGAAGTACAAAGACAGGAGACAGGAAGCCTGTATCACGTCAAGGACATACTCGCCATGAGATAAGCCATCGCCCAGAGCCCCGAGCGCAAGAGAGAGATAATGATCCTCGTGTTGGGAAAGAACCTCGGGTCGGGATATGAAACAAGCCCAGAGATATATCGAGTTCATGAGGACGGGATGGCGCTGTTGGTGAGAGGGAAATCCGAGGCTCTCTCGTAGACGGACCATGTTGATTTCTAGTCCACATTGTCGTTTATGTGGTGCAAAAATGTCTAGACTGGATGAAGGATCCAACTCAGCGTTCTGATCGTTGACATATTGAAGAGAAAACCCACAGCATCTGGGCGAGCTCAAACGGGGGCTGCGGTTGCGGCTCATCAAAGAATATTTCATCCACAAAAGATGGCACTGGAGTAGGAACAGCCTGGGGGTGATGAGCCAAGGAATGCAGTGAAAGCTAATGATGACAATTACCTGGGGGCGAATCCATGCTCCCTGAGGCGAGTGTGTCACTTCTGCAAAGGATGAGGAGAATACATTTTCGTATCAAATAAAAAACATACCCGGCGGAAATGGAGATGTTGAAGCTGCCACGGAGTGATTTGCGGTGGGGGATTCAAAGGAGGATACGGAGGAAGAGGAGCGGGAGTGAACGTGAGGGTCGTAGAGTGTGACTGACGGTGAAACATATTCCGGATCCTCCAATTCTCGTATCCGCTGCTCCAGTCGCACAATGTTTTCACGGAGCATCTGAGTTCTGGTTTTGCCCTTTCCATCATCATACTCGCAAACATCTCCCTTCTTTGCACGAGAACATTGTTGACAAGCGGGTTTTCCACCATCGCATCTCTGTGGGAAGGGTGTGTTAGCGAGAGCGGTGATGGGATCGCGGAATATCGGTCACCATCTTTCGTTTCCTTTTAAACGGGAGTAAGGTGAGTATGTGGATTGAATGATAAAAGAGGAATCGGCACACCTGCACCTAAGGCAAGCCTTACCCCGCTGAAGACTTCCTGAAGCCACGGCGCCATCGACGACTGCCTTATTGGCCATTATGGATCGGGGCTGTGGTATGCACAGCAAATGGAGAACCTGAGGGGGGGGAGATCGAGGAGGGTGTGAAAAGAAGGGGAGTGTAGGCCGGTACGATGAAAGACGAAGGTGCCAGAAGGGGGAGAGGGGGGCGGGCGGGCGGCTAGAGAGAGAAAGCGAAAGGTGTAAAGGCGGATGTCATGAATATCTGTAGATATAACCGATTATGAACTGAGGGGAAATTGAAGATGAAGATTTGGACCCTTGAAGGACAAGGAATCATAATATAACAAACTGGACTTGCATCAGTGTTTTTTCCCCGCACAGCCGGACGCGATGTAAACGGTTTGTTTGCAAAGGCCAAAATGCCAGGGACGCGGCTAACCACGAGACTTGGATCTACGATCTCTGATCATGTGCTTCCCTTCCCTCTCTCTATCCGAGTCTCTCTGACTCACTGAAGCACTTTCCCCTCTTGCCCTCGTACCAGTCGTCCCATCGACATCGTTATAGTAACCATGCTTTCTCAGTAGATCTCCAAAAAAAAATTGTCCTCCCCATACACTACTGCCATTTCTCCTCCTTATTGCCGCTCTCACAGCGGCCAACTCTCGCCGTGCCCATCATAAAGGCGATCAACAAAGTCCTTTTGAATGTATTCGGTCCGGCCCATCTCATATCAGGTAATATCAGCCACATGCGCGACCCCGGTTTGGGCTCCTCGACGCATCATCCAGGGTCTTCGCTCATCCTCGTCGATCTACCTTTCTTGAAACACGTTTGTACACTTTTATCACTTTCCCCTCCCGCCCACTCTCAGGTTCATTTCACATCACCACAATATTTTCAAGATTATGTCTCTCCTTTGTGTAAAATATTATTGTTGCATACTTGGTCAGGTTCTCACCATCAATCACGTTCCGTGCAACAACCCCTACCGCCCCCAGGCCCTCGCAACAACCCCGACTCAATTCCCCCGACAGGGGCCGGTTCCACCAGACGGCAAATTTCGGCAACTAACCCATATAGTATGTTTCAGCGGTTACATTCAGAGACACATGCGTCATTTCAAAAAGCCACATGTCTCCCGCCTGTTGCCAAATTGGTAAGCCGCAGAATCGCTCAACGCCAGATCTGCTACTTGCTAGCAGCCTTGGGCGCAAACAATATTAATGGTGAGCACTCGTTGGCGTCAACATAACCTCCATTACACCCGACGTTGAGATGTCTTTTTATTTCCTCGTTAGTCCTATTGGTCGCACCACGAATGTGCCATCACCGCTGGCGAGCAGGGTCAAAAAGCACTCAATGCTTTCAGCAGAGCTCGGCCGTCGGGAGGGTGCTGACAAACGGGCCAAGGGGGTGGGAAATGGTCGCGAGGGGCAGGTAGCGTCAGGGGCCAGCGTACCTGCTCCCATTTTTTTTTTGACCCGGGCCCACTCACCAATATGTCAATGGTAGTTGTCTTTATAGCTCAATCATTCTGACTTCAGGGATCAAGACCAGACCTCAGGCCTCAAGGCCTTTCCTGGTATGTATGGGGAAAAAATCTCTCAAGGCGAATGTCAGGGGCCAACCCCCAGCGCATTTGAGTGCACACATGGTTCCTATAGCCCAATTAATTTGCTCCCATGTGTTGTGTACTTTCGGTGCCGGGCGCAAAATTTTTATAGTTTGCTACAAGCCCCATTCGTCAGCCTGTGAGTTGAGTATTAAAAAAAAACAGGCTAGCCCGGGCCTGGGCCATAATTCTATGCATTGTTTCCACTGGATGAAAGAGCAGCAGTATTTGAGGGAAGAATATTCATACAGATAGATAGACATTTCCCACTCAATAATTTTTTTGGTAGGCAGAAGGGTATCGTGATCCACAGCCATTGAAACAAGTAGAGAGGATATCCCGAAAGCGGTTCACAGTGCAGAATCAAGGATGGCCACCCGTCCACACAACCACGACGGACCGCACTATGGTCGAGACTCAGAAGGCCCCGTTTAATCTCTCGGGGTGGGGCATCGCGATGGAATTGGAATGCGAGCGATTATACGTCGATGGAGGATAAAGGGGCTGCGAGTTTTGTCGCTGGTCCTGTTGTTGCTCCCCAGCCATGCGCTTCTCTTTAGCGTGTGCCTGCCGCACATATGCATAGCGCTGAAAATGATTGAGGGCTTGCAAAAATAGCACACCGATCTGATGGGGGCTAGTGTCATGATATCGTTGTCTTGCATGATAGGTATATGCTCACCGGATAGGCGCGGAGTTGGTTCAGTAGATCCACAGTGCTATCACGGACGGCCGCTCTTTGATGAAACAGCCCAAAACCAAGATGGAGAAGGCCACCGCCATGGGGTACCAAATATGCCAACAACTGTTATGATTGATGGTGAGCTATTTGGTGATCCGAGGATGCGAGGAGTGTTACCTCAACCACTTGCTCGTAGGATTTAACATTATCCGCGAAGGTCCGGACGATGAGTGCGGCCTCGCCATCGGACATATGTTTTGCGTGCCGCAGCCGGAAGAGTTGATGCAACACATCGAACCCCTTCACGTTGCTGTTGATTTGGAGCTTCAGGAAATCCTGTGCATGGAACAGAACTGATCAGCCACTGTGACACTCCACAAGGCCCGGGGGACACAAACGGCGACGCAATACGTGTAGCTGTTCGTCTTCCTCCATGCCTCGATGCGTTGTGCATTGGCCGCCAACTCCTTGAGGCAAGTGTTTTCGTCAATAAATGCGATTCCGCTACCAAGCTGTGGGAGACGTCCGGGAGATTCGGAATATGAGGAACTTGGATATCCTATTCGAGTTGATCCGACAAACTCTTCCTCATAACGGGATGCCAGCCGCACAAAGCGGGTGACATATTCGGTGAACCGCATTCGGACCAGGGTCTCGCCGAAGTGGTCATCAATCGCGGACCGTATCTGCAGGTGGAGCCAACTTAGCACAATTACGGGGCACGGGCAAAAGAGGGGGAACAAACGTCTTCAATGAAGATCCTATCCGCATTATTATCTGTCTTGGTGAATTCATTCTTCGGTCCGTCCTTATTCCCGACCCGTGCGAGGTCATCCTCATTGCCGATTGATGATTCGGCTTTCAGTGGATTCGTCCGGGTGATGGCTGGTGCGACAAAGCCGGCCCCCGGAGAGACAGGATACTTTGTATGAATGTCTTTTGCCACTGTGACCGATCCGGAGCCTATGTCGAGGAGGAGGTCCCATGCTTGGGATGTCTCAAAAATAGGATTAGTGACCCCAGCAATATATGCCGGGCTGCAGCATGGTAAAAATTCGCTCTGTGGTGGGAGGGGGGAAGCTCACACTGATTCCCACTCTTCTCTGTTGTTCAGGTTGGCGTATGGAAAGGAACGTTCAATAAAACCACGTAGAACGGCACCACAACCGGAGCCGAGTGCGCATGCGGACAAGACGAATGTGGACACTTGGCCAGCGGGCTTCCTGTGTCCGAGAAAAATTATCCGCTTGCCAGTAACGAGTGCATTGAATAGAATGATGATAGGGTGCGTTTGTGGCCCATTTGTGTGGAGATGAGGGTGCACGGGACCGGACACGAGTTGATGGGAAGAGAAAACTTTGATGAGGGTGATGAGGGAATACTAACGCGCGCCATTCAGCCAAGGTCGTCTCTAAGACGAGACGACAAATGTTACGTACGTCACCAACCTCCTCGGGAAATGTGGAGAGTGGCATCTTAATTGGTATTTGGTGGTCTCGGTACGCAACTGATGTATGGTAAAAGTGCGTGTCTTTGGCCATCCCAGGCCTTGAATGCGGGTCATAATAAGAATTGCCTGTAGTCGGGATGTGCCGGGGGTTGTGGTCCCTGCTGTTCGCTTGGGACGATGATGACGAGGCATCAGTGGACCTGCGCTTGCGGCTAGAGCTCGCTAAGGTGGTGCTTCCTGTCGCAGAATTGATACTGTTGGCATCGCCTGTGCTGTCCTTGATAGCCAGATCCAGACCACTTTCATCTCCCACCCAAACAGCACTTCCTCCGAGAGAAAAAGAAGAATCGGCTGGTGACTGTTGGTTCTGTGCATTGTGCGGAGCTGGTGCCGGTGCTGGTGGGGAAGACTGAGCGCCATTGGTCTCGACATCACTAAGATCCTTCCCACGCGAGTTTGTCCTCTCCCGGACTCGGTTCTCATCCAGGTTTATCTCCTTTTCCCTACTTCGCATCAATATCCCTTCCTCAAAACTCGAATAGGACTCGGCTGAATTGGTTGATCGGTGAGTTGTCCTTGTGGACGAAAGGGCAGAGTTGCTATTGTTCCATGTATGCAGTTGCTCCTTGGGCGCAAGGTGGGCAAACTTTTCTGTGAATACGTCTTTCCGTTCTGATGATCGCATA
Organism: Collybia sp. MG36; assembly: GCA_003313185.1. Taxonomy (NCBI): domain Eukaryota; kingdom Fungi; phylum Basidiomycota; class Agaricomycetes; order Agaricales; family Clitocybaceae; genus Collybia; species Collybia sp. MG36. Next base: position 9,267 of record QGOG01000083.1, read on the forward strand.
ACCAATTTCTCGTATCGAGTAAGGACCGGTGCTCCGGATAGATCCATCGCGTTGACCGCGTCAAACAGGCGTGCAAGACAATCCTGTGATGGATCTGAAAAATAATCATCGAGTGCCATCAACAGAAAAGGCTAGTAATATGTGAGTTGGTGAGTTGAGGTTTGGGACTTTTAAAAGTTGACCTGCCTTGAAGATCTGAATGAACGGATGGCGCGTGCATAGCGCGAGCGCAAGGACCTTTGCTCCCCTAGAAATCAATGAATCAATTCTAGATTTATGTGAGATGCATCCATAGTCGTACCGATCCAGTGTCTTGTCGTGCTTTGTGCGCACAAGATTCAGCACACATAGCAGTTCCGGCTTATCTTTGTGCGACACATCATCAGGCTCTCCTGGCAATCCGACTACCTTGGCCTCGGGCGTATCAAGGGCGAGGACGGGCGATATGGTATTGAACGGGGTTTGGTTGAGGAAGAAGATGGTCCAGTCATCCAATTGTGTTTCAGCGCCGTCCGGCAGCATGGACATCGCGAGTACCCTGGCAACTGATTTCAATTTACATCTACCATGTTGATATGGGAAAACACACCCCTCATCTACGCCTAGAGGTTGAGGAAACTGGTACTTTAGTTGAGCCCCCTCGAAGATATGGAACTCGGCAAGTAAGACGAAGGAACAATGATTTCCGGTACTACTCATGACGGTCGAGTTTTCGTTCTGTCACAAGACTACAACCACGTATCCTGGTGTTGGGCCTCCCTAGATAAAAGGGTATTGAATATTGAAGGTCATAAAGACAAGCCCACCGACTGGTTACCACTGGCCAAACAATTTCAAGGATTGTAAACGGAATTCCCATATGTGGATGTTCTCGCAAAGGAGTTAGTAAACAGGACCATACATACACATCTAATGATTAGATCTATATCAAACTCACAAGCAATCACAACGCAAACTGTCCAATACCTCCTGTGGTCCTCCTGCCAGAATAATGGGGGAATACGGTTTTTATGGTCGGCCCGACTACTCACCATTCTAGGGTGTGATAAAAATCTTGCTGCGTCATCCCCATGTCCTGTGATATATCAAAAGGGGTGAGTGCAATGTGCGGAGTAGTTGGGCGCGTATCTGTGTACCCCTACCCAGGCATATTCCCTGTTAGATAATCCGGAGCGCTGAGACTCGCGTTTCAGCTTTTCAAAAGGAGGCAGCGCCCCCATGCCCAGCCGGGCTTGGTACATTTGTGGGGGAATGGAAGCATTCACTTGGTACCGAATTATCGCCCCGCCATACCGTAGCTGCCACTTTCGCCCATGGGGGAAAACGCCTTACGGAATGGCCTTTTCTTCCATATAAGCCGCCAGTGCACACGACAGTCCTATCCTTAACGCGGTTTTTTGCCATCTCAGCCTCGCTATCCCACACTATCCAAACATGATCCTCACTAAACAGCTTTTGTCATTGTTCCTACTTGCCTCCACTGCGGTCGCGTTCCAGTACCCACAGTGTGCTGAGAACAAGGATTGCAAGTATGGCGAAGTGTGCTGCTTCACTCGCATGGTGAGTGGTCCGCACCTCTCCCAACTTGAACAAGGGGTCCTCACAAGCGTTTTTCCTCCCGTTTCATCAGTCCGGTGGCGTCCCGCCCGGCACTTGTCGCACTAAAGAGATATGTGCTGTAATTGATTAGTCGCTTCCGTAAGCTCAGTTCCTCTGGGATCAAATCAACCTGCTTAATTATTCGTATACATACGTAGGGGCGCTCGTGGCGCATGTGTTCGGTCCGGGTTGGATGATTTTATGGTCGAATACCTATCCTACGCTTCCATATGTGAAACATGCACCCTCTACATGCGCAGTGATGAAATGGAAATATGACATATCGGCCTTTGCCAGCGAACGGGAGCAGATCTCCATCCGTCAGTTAATGTTAATTAACAAGACAATGACTTTGATGACATCCGGCGGAAAGAGACAACCTGTAAGGAATCTTCCGTGTAGCCTTCCATAATAGGTGACTCGGCGCCCAAGCTTCGGCTTAGTGGGGGACGCCATCCTCCTGGGCCCCTAGCAATATAATTGTATTCAGCAGCCATCGCACATTCTGGGCTTGAAGGTGCAACACCGAGGAAAACCCCGCCTTCTCAACCACACAACAGTCCCAGTAGTGATGCGGATATGGTCCCAAACCATTGGGTACCGGAAGCTTGCGCAGACCGCTTCGGTATCCAATGCGAGTTCCAAAACGCATCGAACGTAGGCGCGAATCGCCATCCCCACAAACACACATGAGAGTGATTGTGCCTTGAACAGGGAAATCATTATATTTCTCGACCCCTCGGATAATTTTCGAGTTCTCCGCGCTACCCACCCTTTCATCATCCGAGCCAGTTTTCATTATCATCTAATGAGGACCTAGTTGGCGAGTCGAATCCCGCATGTCTAAGCGCGCGGCGTGTTTTCCTCTCCGCCCACCGGCCCGAGGATGTTATGCTCGGTTTCCTCCCATCCGGGTGAGAGGGGAGAATCCGAGATGACGCTTGGAGCGCGTGTGCAATACCAATCGATTGACGGGCATCGGCGCTCGGAGTCCGAAGGATATACCCATACCACACAATGTTGCAATTCCTTGCGCAGGGCGCAGCGTAGCCGTGGTTAATTTCCAAACAATACGTTATCATATCATAATATCGTACCGCCTATACGAATACCCGAATCCATACTATGCCCCACGAATCAGCGCAGGCAGCGGTCTCACGCGATCGCATCCTCCCGCGCCCCGCCCTGCGCAACTGCGGCCCACAAAGCGCGCTCGTGCGCCCGCGCGCGGCGTCCGTCCTCGGCGTCCAGGGTTGCGTCGTCGCTTTCGTTTCCGCCCTCGCCCTCGTCGTCTTTGTCTTCATCGCTGAATTCACTGCTGTTGTGCTCTCCTTCGGCCATGGCGGTACGGTAGATAAGTGGAAGAACAACCAGCGGCGCGTGGAGGTCGTATTCTGGGCGGAACCTGGGCGGGGTGTAATCTAGGCTTGCGAGGTCGTCATCGTCATATTCATAATCCTGCATCTCTATATCCTCCTCCCCCTCCCCATTCCGTTCCATTCCTTGATCGTCTTCCCCCTCTTCCTTCTCTTCCACTTCTCCCTTCTCTTCCCCCTCTGTCTCCCCCTCTTCCCCCTCCTCACCCGCGCCCCAAGCACCCAATCCATCCTCTCTCCCCCAGCGCGCCCCCGCGCCCATCCCATGTACAGCCCGGTGCACAGTCCCGGGCCCCACCTCTCCCTCCCCAGACGTCGGTGTGTGCCACACGCGCATCGCGCCCTTCATGCGGCTTTCGTGCTCCTGCAGTGTAATCGCGTGGGCGATAGCGGCGTGTGTGAATGCGCGGAGGAGCTGTGTGAGGAGGCGGATCGTGTGGGGGGAGATGGCGGTGTTGATGCAGGGCTCGGACTTGGAGGAGGAGAGGAAATCGGACATCCTGCGTCAATATTTAGATAGCTAAAAGAGGGAGGAAGGAAGGAACATGTACCGTTGGAGCGCACCGAGGCGCGCGAGGTGGAACATGTCCATTTCTGCGCGCGCGAGCCAAGGGGCGTCGATGCCGAGAGCAGAGAGGCGTGTGTGTAGCCTGTACGGCGCTGTGATGCCGCTGTGGTGGGGGTGGGCATATTCCGTGTCAGTATCAATGTCAGCTGCATCCAAGTGTGCTTCTCTGCCCTTGCCCTTGTCTCCATCTTTTACACCTGATTCCTCCTCTCCCTCTCCCTCTTCTTCCTTGTCCGAACCCGAGTCCGATTCCAAATCCGATTCCACAAGCTCGTTCCTGCCTACACCATTTTTCTTGTACTTCTTGGGCCTCCCCATGGGCGGGCGCCGCAGTTTCTTTTTGCGGCCTGGAACGAGCTTGGTGTGCGCGTGGACGGATGGGGGCGGGCTCTCACCACGGTCAACCGCGCGGCGCCGGCGCATGTACTGGCGCTTCTGTATACGGCGGCGTGAGCGGGGGGACAGATTAGGGTCTGGCGCGGGGTCAGGGTCAGGGGTACCACTAGTATCTGGAGGCAGGGATGACTCGGAGGCAGAAAGGATTCGGTCGAGGACGGTGAGATGTGTGGCAGTAAGACTGTGCAGCGCAGCGTGTCTCTCCGCATCCGGGCTGCCCTCGGGTTGTTCCGCGCAGGTATCAGTGGTGTGCATGCGTATAGTCAGCCTCTCGGCGGCGCGCTCCTCCCACTCGATCCACGCCTGGGATACTTCGACAGCGGCTGGTGTGAGGTCACGGACGGATTCGGAAGCGGGGAGGCCACGGGATGCAGCGTCGAGGGTAGCGAGGCGCGCACAGACCTCGAGGACATTCTTTGTGCGAACGGACGCGGCGATGAGGTCGGGGCGCAGACGCGAGTGGGTACGAAGGGCGTGGTAGAATGCGTCTTGTTCTGTGCGGGACCATGTGTGCAGGTCTTCCTGTGTGGGGGAGGGGGAACGCGATGAGGATGGGGAGGATGGGGAGGAATTTCCTGCTAGATGTGCGGAGAAGGCTGAGAGGTGGGAACGAAAAAGGGTAGAGTAGGCGGTGATGGTGGCATCGTCGTCGTCGTTGTCCATAGGTTAAAATTGAGCCGGGTCATGTGATTTAATTGATGCCGCGGGTTTTAAAGTTGGCGAAGCGCAAGCTTCTTCTTTGGCGGGTGATGTTACTCCGGAGCGACCAAGATCGGCGCTTGTCAGTGACTAGACTCTTCCCAAAAATGGTAATCGAATACCCCAAAGGCGATGTCCTCGGTAGCCTCGTTTTATAATGATAAGCAGTCAACTCAATTTCTTGTCCGCCAACCACCATGACTTTCGTTCCCCAAGCTCTCTTTTTTCTCGTCCCCGCTTTGTCTCTCTGCGCGCCCCGTTCCCTCCTCATCGTACCCATCAACATCCTCGCCATCCTCCTCGCCGTGTCTGCCTTCGTCAGCCTCGGTACCTATGCACAACCCATCCTCGCTGCCCTTCTCTCTACCCTCGGTACGTCCACAGCCTGTTGAACGCGCATATACTCACCCCTGACAGTGGGCGCATGTGTGATACATGTCCTTCCATCTCCACCGCGATTGCTGTTCGTTGTACTCTCTGTCATTCTCCTTGGCGGTCAGTGTATTCTGTCATGCACATATATTTAGCGTCTGACCAGCCACAGCCACCACTACCTCACTCCTTGCCCCGTTTATCCACTCGTCTATTATCCCCCTTTTCACTGTTGTATTCACTGCCTCGGCCCTTGCTCTTCTCTTCTTTGGTCTCTTCTTCCCCCGTACTCCTACCGATCTTCTTCCCCTTCCCTCCCCTGCATCTTCCGCTTTCGAGAACGATAAACTACCTATCCCCGATCGGCCACCGGCCCGCCATCTCCGCTTCCTTCTACCCCTAATCCAACTCTGTACAACACTTTCTGCCGCACTCATACTTGCGCACCTTCACTTTCTCCCCAGCATTTTTGCTCTCCTCTCCACCCTCCTCACAGTACTTGCGCTTCGCATTGCACACACACCGCAACCGGCCCCGCTCCCACCCCCAACCCTCTCCCCCGCCCCCATCCGCAT
>QGOG01000086.1:0-20548 GCA_003313185.1 Collybia sp. MG36
TCTTGCTAGTTACATGACACCTACCTGACTTTTACCTGAAATCCTTTTTTACTGAGCGGGATCGTTCAGGCGTTCATGCACATGCTTCTGGAGCGCGTGTAGGTGGCACACCAACTTCAAGGGCCACATCTTGGTATAAAGAATTACATAATCAGTCAATGTTTTCAACTTCGTCACACCACTGGCGGTAATCATTGGGATTGCACGAAACCCATCGTGTCATGAGCGGCGAGCGCCTGGCTAATATAACTGCCTTGTCGGGGGGCCAGCAACATGCTCTTCGAAAAGGCGTGCTTTTCCCAAGCTTCCCTTGAGGGCACACCTAATCCGTCTGACAGGCAATTTCCATACCGTAGCCGACATCCTCCTCGGTGGTTCCCCACAGGACATTGCCCGTAAGTGTCGCATCTCGCCTATTGACGCAAAGAAAATCGTAAAGATCGTTTTCGCTGCGGGTACCCAACCGCGTTTATCTCGTCTGGATGACTTGACATACTTGAATGACGAGATGTGCACAACCGGCGACCTTCACCTTAATGCTTCAATCGGAGGTGGGATTAAAACTGGTATGGTCTGGGAGATCGTGGGTGAGAGGTAAATTTTGCTCAAGCTAGTATGAAACCAATGAAGCTGAAGCCCAAAACACCCAGCGCCGCTGGAAAGACACAGTTTGCTCTTCAACTTTCCTTATTCGTCCAAATACCTTCAGAAATGGGTGGCCTGTCTGGATCTGCTTGTTACCTGACGACGTCATCTACACTCCCCACTTCTCGGCTAGTGCAACTATTGGAGGCCCATCCAGCATTGTCTCCTTCTCTGTGCGGGTTGCAGGATATACATACAATATCTACCCCCACAATTCCAGCGTTGGTCCAGGTCCTGTCCCAAACACTGCCCTTATTCATTAAGCAGCGACTCCAAAGCCCTCAATCTAAACCGGTTAAACTTCTGGTTATTGATGCTCTGGCCGAACTCTTCCACACCTCGGACAAGACTTCCACAAACACACTTGTGGAGCGTGCACACAGTATCGCAGAGATCTCCGTACTTCTTCACTCTTTGGCCAGCGCCCACCGAATTGCCGTTCTAGTTCTGAATGAAGTTATCGATGTATTTCACCAAGACGAACCCCCTGATAGTGAGACTGATATGGTGTACAAAATCCAGTCCCGCTGGTTTGGCCGGGCAGATAGTATCCCCGGAGAAGACAGGAAGGAGGCCAGCCTTGGTCTGGTTTGGGCGAACCAGGTGAATACCAGGATCTTATTGAGCCGTACCGGCCGGCGGCGGTACATCGATACAATCGAGATCAATGCGAAAAGGAGAAAAACCCAAGAAGGGTCCTCGCCACCTGGAATTGTTGGACCCACTGACGAACCCGTTCTTGTTCGGCGTCTGAGCGTCATCTTCAGCTCAGTCTCTGAACCTGTCTCCCTGGATTACATTGTAACGGCACAAGGCATCGTTGTTTTGCCTGACGAAAATGCTCAACCCTCTACCAAATCACACGAGACATGCGTCCAGCCAATATTATATGAAGCACCTCCCAGCGACATTGGCTCAGTGCCCAGCTCGAATCCAAATGAGATTGAGCTTGGCACCTTCCCTCCGTTGGATATTGGGAGTGCTAGAAGCGGGCAGGAGGAAATGGTAGGAGCTGATGCGGAACCGGGAGAAGATGATTGGGAGAAGTATTGGCGGTATGATGATATCCCGGCAGACGCTTATTTCAGCATCGATACCACTGAACCTGACTGAGCTATACCCATTGTAATTGTATTATACATTGTGGGGGTACCTAAGAAACTACCTATAGTGGGGTATTGGACACCGCATTGGCATTGAAGGGTATTTGAGTTGAATTGAGTCATGGATCACTTTATGCACGGTCAAGTGGGATGGTCGTCCAGATCTCGGACCCTTCCCGAGACAACTGACTGGATGTCGTACATTTATCATCAGTGTCGTTCTTTGGTGCGGCTGGCGGCGATCCTTTATGTGGCTGATGAAAAATGAATGGCGTGACCTTCGCGATTTCAGGGTGGTATTCGACATGCGAGAAAATGAATCCGATTGTGGCTGAACGTTCAACGGACCATATGAATAACACAGCAAATAATAGCAGCAAGGAAGCGTACCAAGGAAGGTGGAAAAGCAAGAAATTGCAACAATAGCACTAGCATAACTGCATGAGTCGGATACACCGGAGAAATCGCGGCATAAGCCCGTGTTGCCGTGCGACCGCGCTCGGACGATGAACACAATCGTGTTGCCTAGACTACGTTTCAACAACCTATGGAAGCGGTGGCATCGGTTGCACATACCTAAGTCTATAGTGAAGAGACATCCAAATGTGATCAGGCTATAGGCATTTGTAACACCAGTGTTGCGGTAAACAGCTTTATGCATGAGGAAAATAGCAATGATGAGTAGCGCTACTCCATTTGCACCCATGGGGACAGCTTGGAACACTAAAGTGACGCAATGAGTATGCAATTTGGGGATTGTGGTATACACTCACATCCCCCGGATCGTACTGCCAAGCCAACCCACAACAAAATGATCAACACAGTGTGGTGAAGAGCAACAAGACCTGTATGTGGTATTAGTGGGATCCACTTTATTTTCAAGGATTGGGCCTACAGAAAAAGAGGGCGCGGATAATGGCAAAGATAACATTAGACTCCATTGTCACAGACGGTAGAGCGAGCTCAAGGGAATGGGGGTGTAAGATAGGCAGAAAACACAGATGGTTTAGCTCAAGTTGAGGGAGATACTTATACCACCATATAGTTGTGGCTTTCGACAAAGCGCTCACTGGGTGGAAAGGTGGCACATCTTTGCACATTTCGCATGTCCACCATGGGTGGTTCAAACAATGGGCATCGGGTAGTCATAATAGTGCGTCGCCTAGATCAGCCACGATGGACTGCTGTGGTTCACATACCCCAAGCTGACGCGAAGAATAGGTTGGAGCGCTGGTATTCTTGAGCTCTGGGATATGGTGCCTGATGGAACCGGTGAATACATTTGAATGCGCGATATGCTTAGAAGAAAAGAAACATATTAAAGTACAGGGAAGCAAAATGACTGAAAGAATTCGGTATACTGAAGGCAGGGGGGGTCGGCATTGGTCGCAGGGATGAGGATGGACAGTACCGAGCCACAGCCTTCCACCAAACCCACAGCCTCTATGTTCATGAATTCGACGAAGCCAGCCGTTGCCATCTGAGTCAAAAAGTAGATCATGCGTCCGACGGCACCTCTAGCCATCCTTCTCGCCCAAATGTGTTCTCTCCTGAGTAGCTCACATAGAGGAAATTGTCCTCATCCCTAACCGGGTGATGTTAATTTCCGGTACCTGCGGGTGCTCGAAAACACGCACTTATGTTCCTCGTATATGGCGCTCATAAGTGCCGCCGTTGGGGGAAGCACCTCGTCGACGAAAATAAATATTGCTTTCTCGGGGGCCAACTTGATCCGCTTGCGAATTACATACACAAATTGCCCGACAGTAAGATCCTAAGAGCACACGAAATGATATATTGCAGTCTGTCACAGAAGTAGAAGACGGATGGACGTACTGAAGGCACCAAATACTTCTTCTTATCGATAGTCGGTATGTCCGTCCTGTCCGCTTTCTCGCAGATAACCTGCGATTATGGCGTTGTCAATAAATATGACGAGCATGCTGTGGAGAGCTATGCTGACAGGAATGCGGTCAGGATACTTCTGTCGGATGCGCTCTGCCTCTGCTTTGCGCTTCTCTACAGACCGACAGACATGAGTACGATGGCGAATCGTCGATGGCGTATTGGACTAACCAAAGGGATGCTCGTCCTTGAACTTGGATCTGGTCATGTTGTATTGATGTTACTTGGAAGATGAAGTAGGTGTGTGAGGAGAACGGAAGGTGTGGGGTGGTAGTGAAGACCGGCAATGGATGTATTATACAAGACACGCGCAGTCCTTAATGTGACTCAAATAACAGCTGTCAACAAGCTGCCTCGGTGAAATCACACCTTTATGGCGTCCTGAGGTCCACACGCTCGTCTGACAAACACTGACTCTGCAAAAGCTCAATATGGGTCATGCAGGGGAACCAGAATTATTTACAGGGTTAAAGCAATGAATTATTAGAAAGTCATAGTAGGAATACAAATGGGTATCAAGCTAGAGATCTGCCAGTGGCAGGGTGATTTAATTGGAAATACGACGGTATCTGAGTCATGAGGCATTCGTTCATGTAGCACGGCGAGCATCAGAGCCCATCCCCGCTGCTAATCCCATTGCCATTGCGCCCCCCATCTGGGCACCAGGTCCGTCGGAGGGCACAAATATGGTCTTGGATCCGTAGGCCCTTATCCGTGTAACCTCATTGCGGCGAAGTTCCATTTCTCGGGCAAACTGGTCAACCACCTGTTCGTCTGCTTTGGCTTTGATGCGGATAGCTCCTGCCTCCGCTTCGGCAGATAGACGAGTTGCTTCAGCTTGGGCCTCAGCTTCAATCTTTGTTCGCTCAGCCTGAGCTTTTGCAGCGGCGACGACACTGTAGGCTTGTGAATCGGCCTGTGTGTTCATGGCCTGGGCCTTGATGCGAGCAACTGCAAGAGCACCCTCTTCTTGCTTCACTTTGTTGCTATTCTCCCGGTCAACATTCTAGAAACGCGGTATGAGACCGGGATTGAGTATAGGAAACGCAGAGAATGTGCTTACAGCGGCTTCAACCTGGGCCTGAAGGGCACGCGCTAGATTGTAATCAAGTAAGCACAAATGCAACAGCGATCACAATGGACTGACTTGTCAATTTGTCCATCGTCGAGGCAATTTCTCCTTTGAATTGGCGATCGATGACGGCTTGAACATGTTTAATAAATAGAATAGGGAGAGGAAAGAAACTACACACCGAGGTCTTTGAGCACAATACCATACTCCAATGCAGCTTCATGCATCTCGTCCATGGCGCGTGTCCTAAGGGCGTCCAAGAAAGCCGATGACGGATCGGCGCCGTCCTCCATGTTGTCGGGCCCCAGCGACCGTTGCTTCACCTATCATAACGTTAGCAGTCTTGGATGATGAGGGAGGGAATGATGTACCATGGCGGAGTAATCAAGATGGGCAACAATCTGGGTTAGGATGGACTGAGTCTTGTCACGGAGCGCATCATAAGGAGTATTGTATCCATGCGTCGTAAGTTTGAGTGGCTCAGTCAATTGCCATTTAAGATAGATAGTCAAGCTGACGGGCACTTGGTCCCGGGTGAAACTATTGACGCTCATTAGATATGTTGATTGTTTTTCCAAGACCATCACTCACATGTCTTTGGTGGGCATTTCTAACTGATTTTCTCCCAAGGTGTATAGTCCGCGGAGGGTGACGCTAGGGTTAGTGATAACCGACTGTCCAGCCCCGAGTAGTTCCAGATCATCGCCGCGCTGCAGGACAGCGCAATTGCTTGCTGGGATGTTCAAGCTGCAACCCATGAGCTTCAGACAAGCAAGTATCACGCTTGGGGACTTACAACAAAGCAACGACGTAATCCTTCTCCTCTGAGGAGCTCACTTTGCTCTTCATCTTCACCTCATGAGTCCATCCCAGAGTAACGCCCGTCAGGCGGTCCTTTACAACACCGGGGAGATGCGTTTGATCAACAATAGATAAAACATCATAGGTTCCTTCAATCGCAAAGGCAACGAAACCCGAATTCTTGATGACGAAAATATGGTTCTGGGGGTCTGAAACGACCGCGGCCTGGTTTTGGGAGACCTGTACCACGGTTAGACCCTGGAACTCGATAACGGTATCCGACACTGTATGTTGGGTGAGATGTTGGTTGCCTGGGGTGACATGGATACTCACGTCCTTTGGTTCCACGCCATGTGCGTGCCCACCAGTTACGGAGAGGAAACCCGGGGTATCGCCCAGGTTTAGTGAGGATTTTGGGCGAGCCTCTGCCACCAAAACATTAGAAGGGGATCTCGGTTTGCACAACTGTTGACACACCCATGATTAATGAGTCCAAGCCTTCCTGGAATAATTTCTTTTCCAGTCCAATCAGTGGGAACTTTGGATGACAAAATCTTGTTCCTCCCAGACTGGATGTGTAATAATAAGCAAGGAACAATTTTGAGCATGTATGTGCTCACCCCAAGCAATTGTCGATCAAGTTTCTCCAGGGCACCAATGACACCATCTTTACCGATAGAAACAAAGAAGGGTCGGTCCTCGAGAGTGTAGTCCGCCGTTGCGACAAAGTCATTCCCAATCTTCTGTTTTCCTGCTTTGCCATATCCGTCTCCAGTGCGCCTGGGGCCGGAGCTAGAGCCCTTTGAAGAACCTTCACGAATGTCGCGCTGGTAATTCATGTCACCAACGATAGTTGTATTGTCTGCAACACTGTGTGCCATCCTGGAGGGCGGGGGTATGTGGTGAGAGGGGTGGAATAAGCTGGTGTATACCGTGGCAGGATACTTTTATAACATTTAGGCTCGATGATCATAATTCACAGCCTCTCCCCTGTGTCCAAATATACCTCGCACTGCCGACCCAAGAACCGGACCTTGGGGGATTGGAACTTGGAACTTGGGATTGTTTGTCATCTCCAGCCTTCGGCGGCGCTCAAGCCGCGGCGAGGGACAACCAGAGATGTCTAACATGCGTGGTATGTGAGCGGCTTTACGCCCGAATGTATATTGTTTCCGGGCTGTGGGACTTTGAGACGCCTTCTGGGCAGCTGCATTCCTGGTCATGGGACGCTCAATAGGGATCATAATATTTCAAATGGCTAAACCCCGTGGGGCTTCGAGTTGGCCGTCGAATTCCGAAGCTGTTGAATGGCTGTGCTCCGCGCCAGTCGCTACATGCGCCAGTCACTATATAGTATACATGAGATTTTGCATTCCGTAGCGACGACTTCACTGTCAGCGTCACCCTGTCACTCTAGGATTTGTCACACAATGATGGGGCTATTTCCCAAGCTGACACGCAGGTCGTCCAAATTTTGTACCAACCACAAACACCATGAAATCCATCTGGCTGTTGTTGCCATTAGCGCCAGCCATCTTGGCTCAAGGTGTTAATGACACGCTCTTATGGGGCCCCTACCGGCCCAATCTCTACTTCGGCCTTCGGCCCAGGATTCCGCAGTCCCTTATGACCGGACTTATGTGGTTTGGCACCCAAGATTATCAGTCTATCACCCGTAAGTGTCAGCGCATGTATTGCGTGTATAGCCATTGACCTGTACCGTAGGGACGCGACATGCCTGCGACCAGGGCGATGGTTTGTCAGGATACACCTGGACGGAGTATGATACTCGTCAAGGCGGTGTACAAGTCCTGCATGATACTCCCAACAATGTCAAGATCACTACGGAATTCCTGAAGGTTCCCGGGGGTGATCATGGGGGTAGTTGGGCAGCTCGTGTCAAGGGAGAGCCGCTGAATCCAGGTGCGTCTTTGTGGTACTCAATGGGACTGGCTATCCATATTAGAGTTTAGACTTGCCTTGCCGGATATCTACGATATTTTATTTTGGACTAGAAGGTGTTGGGGGGTTGGAAATGGAAACGGACGAAGACGATAATGTAGGAATTTATTCTTTCGCATCATGCCTGTCTCCGCAGCTGAGCCTTCGTGCAGGGCATTGAAGGGGAGATCAAATTGACGGGATCCACACCAGAGCTAGACGATTTTACTATTCGTGTGGTAGATGGTATGCACTATTTGCAACTCGCCGCATCCACATCACTGACGACCTTGCTAGGACCCAATAACACCGCCGTTACTGAAGGTCCACATGCTCACATGTTTGAAGAGCGCTTGGGTAAAACTCAGTTTTTTGGTCAACCAATCCCCGCAGGAAACATGTGGCAAGCCAAGGGTAACCGTCTAACTTTTACAAGCCCTTCCTAGTTTAACAATGTTCGCAGAGGTTCTGCTACGCGCAATTATTATACGTGCACAGGAAGTCATAGCCCCATACCAGGACCCGGAAATGGGGGTTCCGGATCCGTCATTTATTCTTCACCTCCCGAATGATGTGTTTACCGGTAGTAATTTGTTTGCTTATCAAAAGTTCTTTGACGGCGCGTTTGAATTTGACGTGTTTTATGAGAGCGCGAGCTCCAAGCAGAAATTGAGCTGTGCGTATTACCTACTTGCTTTAACAGCTTCCTAAAATTTGTTTGCACAGCCTCGATTCTCGACCACGGCATCCCCGCCCTAACTACATCTTATAGCCAACGGTTCCAATCAGTGTTCCCGTACCCGTCGGATTATCCGCCGGAAAGGCAGGAGTCCCTTGATACCTTTTCCAAAGCTATCACTTCCAATCTGGTTGCTGGTGTTGGCTACTTCTATGGCACATCGATTGTAGACAGGAAATTCTCCTACGAATGGGATGAGGATGAAAACCACGTCGAGGGTGATGACAACGAAAGCGGAGCAAAAATGACAGAACCAAAGGCGCTGCTCACGGCAACGCCTAGCCGAAGCTTCTTCCCTCGTGGATTCTATTGGTATGGTGGTCATTTGGCATCGCAAATTATAATTCAGATGGGTCTAGGGATGAAGGATTCCACCTGTTGCACATAGGCCATTGGGATAACGACTTCAGGTGATAGCCATTCTGGTCGTACATCGAAGGGATATATTAACATGGGTACATGGGCAGCCTTGAGATTTTGAAGGACTGGATCAATCTTATAGATGACGATGGGTGGGTTGCAAGGGAGCAAATCCTTGGCGACGAAGCCCGAAGCAAAGTCATTAATTCAATAACACTGTGCTATGAGATATACTCATCAAGAACACACAGGTTCCTGATGAGTTTCAGACCCAGGTACCCAATTATGCCAACCCGCCAACCTTGACCATGGCTGTCACCGCCTTTATTGCCCGCGTCAAGGCAGCTTCAGGTGGTATAACCGACCAAGACCTCGGCATGGGTGGAGGTCAAATTCCAATTTTCGATTCACACTTGCCCACAAGTGGAGGAGTAGAAAGCCGGTACCTCGAATCACCCGAGCTGGCACTTGAATTCCTCAAATCTATATACAAACCTCTGAAGCGTCATTATGATTGGTTCCGACGCACTCAGCGGGGGCAGATCAAACAGTACTCCCGCGTTGCTCGTTCAAGAACAGAGGGTTACCGTTGGAGGGGCCGGTCCGAGCTTCACGTACTGACGAGCGGGATGGACGATTACCCCAGAGGACCCCCGCACGCGGGCGAATTGCATTTGGATTTGATATCATGGATGGCATTCTTCTCTAGAACTATGCGGGAAATTGCTGGGTTTATTGGTGAGAAAGAGGATGAAGTGTCGTTTGGGGAGATCGAAAACGCTATCCTGCAAAATCTCGAAGGTAAAGGTTCCTCTCTCGCTAGATTTCGTGTGCTTATGAAGATGTAGACCTACACTGGAGTGAATCCGAGCAAATGTATTGCGACGTCAACGTCGACGATGATGGTAGTTGTTCTCATTCTGTCACGGTTGGTAGCAGATTCTCATCACCCTGTCAGACGAGTCGTATCATGTATGTCACAAGGGATACCTATCCCTTTTCCCCTTCATGCTGTCACTCCTATCACCCACATCTCCGCACCTCGGCGCCATCCTTGATTTGTTGAGAGACCCCAATCACCTTTGGTCTCCTTACGGTCTGCGCAGTCTTTCGGCCTCGCACCCAGAGTTTGGTCAAGGTGAAAACTACTGGAAGGGCCCCATATGGGTGCAGATGAACTATCTTGCACTTAGTGCTCTACACAAGGTACGTCGAACTGCCCAACATCAAATGCACCTTGTTCAACGTCCATAGACGTACGTATCTCAACCCGGGCCCCACCAGACAAAAGCGCAGGATATCTATACCGCATTGAGAAGAAATATTATTGATAACGTGCACAAGGTCTGGGACTAGGACCTCGATCTTAGAACCCGATGATAAACATGATCACATAGGAGTACGAACGAACGGGATATGTATGGGAACAGTACGATCCTACGACCGGCGAAGGAAAAAGAAGGTTGGTAACTTGTATCAACACCACCGAACATCTGGCCTAATATTTCTGCTTCATAGTCATCCATTTACTGGATGGACTTCATTAGTTGCGATGAGTGAGTAATATCCGCCTGCTTGTGTCTGCTCTGACCCTCTTTTTTTTTTTACTTTTCCAGTTCTAGCTGAAAAGTATTAGACATTCCGATGGCATCAGCAATGCAACTTGAATAGGAATAATAATGTTGATCTATGGATGGATATTGATCAGTGTGCATGAGGATAATTCTTCTGCGCCAGTAAGTACATGATGTCATTTTGTCATCGTAGGCGCGTGACGTCACTGAGCACCGACCTTCGAATGACGAATGACTTCTCCACCTCCTGCTTCAAAAACTCGACGGTGAGCCCGCAAATACTCTACATCTGCATCCCTCCAATCCCATCATCCCTCTCTTAAACCGCCACCCGCTGGTCTTCATCCAGACTTTGCCTTATCATGTTTCGTGGCCGACACAATGATGCTCCAGTTGCTGGACAGAATAACAACAAAGGACTAGCTCGCGGAACACCATTCCGGTTTGGGGCTTGGCTGCGACTCCATGGCGTTGATCTGATCACCATGGCGCTCATGGGTGCACTGGGTCTCGGTATTTACAAAGCGCGTATGTCTGATCCCGCGCATACTCCCAGTGCTCTGACTTGATGTTGTAACAGCACCTGCACCAAGCAGATCTTTCCCTATATACTCTCAGAATGGAATAGTCACTTACCCCCAGTTCGCATATCCTCTCCGCCGGGAGATTGTACCCATCTTCGCCGCAGCTCTGATAGCATTTTTTGCTCCATTTTTCTTTTTCTGTCTTTTCCAAGCGCGGAGGAGGAGTATGGATGACCTACTGAATACTACGATGGGTTTACTCAAGAGTTTAATCACGGCAGCCGTCTTTCAGGTATTTTAATTGATTCTTTCGTCTGATTAGACTATTGATATATGACTCTTGGCTAGGTTTTCGTCAAATGGTTGATTGGTGGTCTGCGCCCCCATTTCTATGCCGTGTGTCAGCCCTCGGTCCAGAATAGCGCTGCGCCTTCCGGTGTTGGATTCGCAAGTATGATGTACGATCGTAAAATATGCACCGGTGACCAGAAGTCGATCAATGACGCCCTCGAGTCGATGCCTTCCGGCCACTCCACTGCGGCATGGGCAGGATTATTTTACCTTGCGCTATATTTTAATGCGCAGCTCAAAGTCATGAGCGCCCACAACCCGGCGTATTGGAAAATGATTTTGATGTTTGCCCCGCTGTTGGGTGCAACATTGATTTCAGGTGCCCTGACAATTGACGAATGTATGTCTCATCACGTTCGTTTTAATTCATCTCATGAATTCTCTTCTTCAGACCACAATTGGTACGATGTTGTTGCGGGCGCTATCATTGGCATCACTACTGCTTTGGTCGCTTTCCGTCAGACCTTTGCTGCTATTTTCGATTTTAGGTTCAACCACCTGCTTCTACCGCGCGCTACCTCCCTATTCCACCGGACCCCGTATCGGCCGTCATCAGCGCATGGACCATATTATAACTACCAACCTGCCCCGGAATATTCATCGATAAACTTGCCATTTACGCGGGAAGGTGGTTGGGCATCAGGCGAAGAGGCGGTTGTCGGGGCACCTGGAGACGCAACCGCGCTGGGCGGGAGTGGTGGTATGGGCGGCACAGGCGGCATGGGTGGTACAGGTGGGATGAGGGGGGTGGGTGGTGGTGTCCTTGGTCGAGCAGAAGCTGGGGCGGAGGTAGGCCCCAATCATGGCATGGGTAATGGGGTCAATGGGGTAGGCGCTGGTAACACTGCGGGAGCAGGATACAATCATGCTGGGAATGGGCTGGCGGCTGGAGGATCACACCCCATGTGATACAACATTACCCTTTCCTGTGGTATTTATCCTGTCAAAGTAATGCTTGTACTAATCATAGCCTCCCATGTACACTTCATACGGCCTCATGAAACATTTTGTTTTGTAGTCAGGTATGTATGCCAAGAGATCGACGTTGGTAACGATTTGCAATAAAAGATAAAGTTATTTGTGCATATTGATCATGGGCTTTGATTTTCATGAGACAAACGGCTTGAAGGACACAGCTAAACAACGTCTTGAACCACGGCCAGATCAGTTATTGTGCATCCCCTACCTTCAGCGGCTACAGCCGTCCTCCAGAAGGTGCCAAGCTCATCAATATGGACAGCATATTCGGACGGAAGAAGTCACGGCCTCGTCACTCCTCAGTCTCTAGCAATACCCTTGACGAGAGATCTGCTATCCCCTATGACAAGCTCGCACCCCCGCCACGGTCACCTATACCAGTCGGAACAATCAATCAAGGTTTGCGTGGGATATCCGCACCCAACACGAACCCCGAACTTACAACATCTGGAACTGAGCTGAACAAGTATGCCGTGGAACGGAGTAAAGCCGAACGAGAGCGGGTGTACCAACAGCAAGCTCGACGGCCAAATTCTCCGAGTGTATCCACACACACTGCGGAATCTTCCACAAATTACACTAGTGACGAATATGGCGCGTCAACATCTTCGACCTCACTCAAGCAGAATGCCCAAACTCATCGCATTCGTCGAAGTGAGGCATCCGCATCATCCTCCTCGAGTTTGCGGAGCCCCAGTTTGACGGAATTCGCGACTACCTCACCCCCCAGCAACATGGCGTACCCTCCTCAGAATGGGCCATATAACGCGTCAACGGTCCGGCCCATGTCAGGAATGACCACCCGGTCCGAGACAAGTATGAACCGTCTATCCAAATATGCCTCCTCCCTTGCTCCCTCTGAGGGTACACCACACCACTCACACCATGTGAAGCTCTACAATCCCCGGAATAAGGAAACATTTGAGTGCATACGACCATCCGACGAAGAAATTCAAGAGCGCTTCGGTAAGGTAATGGAAACGCTTGGTATGGGAGTACCACAAGTGTCCGTTGATCAAATGTGGCAAATGGTCTATAATCACGAGAGGATGGCCTGGGATGAAGAAAGGAAGCGGGAGACGCTCTCTGGACCTTACAAATCCCCAGATTGGTATCTTAAACGATTCCTTGATCGCACGATGGACCCCGCGCAGGCGAAGGGCCTGTTCGTCTCCCTTCGTACCCTGGATATTGGGTGGGTGGTGCCATGGGTGTATTATGCAGCAGCTACTAACAAGCCATTAGTTGGTCTCACAGTTTCATGGACGCGCAAGGACAGGCGGTTCTGGGACAGAGCTTGGCGCAAATTAACCGGGAAGGCCCCTCACGGTAAGCATTAGTTTTAATCTCAATGGGCCATTCAATCATACACGGTCCCCCAGACAGCCAGGCGAAATTGAGATAGAGTATGAAATTGTCAAGTGCCTAAAGCACATCATAACCACCTCGGTGTGTTATCCTCTAGCTATCTCCATTTTGTTGTAACGCCTCCAGTGTAGGGTGGTTTGGATAGGACAATCGCGCATCCTATCATTGTCAGCCAAATAGCAGGATCTCTTAATTCCCCATCTATTCCAACTCGCAAGATCGTTTTAGACATCCTCACCATGGTGGCGTACTGGCTTGATGGACAAGTTCATTCTCTCGTGATGGCAGGCCTCGAGACGCTCACTTCTTCTCATGGTGAAGGATCAGGCTGCTACAACTACTGGTTCAAAACTCTGGAACAAGCCCTCTCGGGTCGCGGGAAAATGGGGAGTCGAGTGGGTGCGAGTGAGGAAGTGAAGCACGCTGCAGCAGGCGATCCTAGTTTAAGCGAATACACAGTAGGTCATTTCACTTCTGCCCTCACCGGATACCCAGTGAATTCCGATTTTCATAGTCCTCAAATCTCTTGCTGATTCAAGCCATGTGCAATATCCCGACGGAGTTGGACGTCAGGATTCATCATCGTTCACAAATGGAATCGGCGGGTTTGCAACGCATCTTTACGCTTTGCAGAGGGTTTGGTCTTCCATTGATCGAAAAATTAATTAACAATGTGGAACAAGCACTGGAGGACGACGAACGCTTGCTACGCGAGCAACTGGACCAGGAGATACTCAATAATTTTAGTGACCCTCAAGATGTGTACAACGCCCTCTTTTCCAAAACGCGGGACACCAAAGCGCAGGACCATCTGTTGTCAATGATGCAGCATCTTCTACTGATCAGAGAAGAGGGACAGCCGATGGTGCATTATTATCAGCTTATCGATTCTTTGGTTGCAGACGTTGTATTGGACAAGAAGCTCGCTGGAGCGGAGCAAAGACTGGGGCATTCTGTTGAACGGATAATTGCTCAATTTAACGAGGCAGATCGGTATCAGGCCGCAGCTGATGAAGCGACCGAGGCGCGCGCGATGGCGTTACGCCTCAAGCTCGAGAAGGAGGTATTGGAAGAGGAGATATCGCAGGGACATGATGGGTTGGTAGGCCAGCTCAAATCCCAGCTGGGCCATGTCGAAGAGAAATTAAGTACCTCACGAGAGACAACTACCAGGCTTCAAGGGCAGCTGGAATCTCAGAAGGAAGGGTACGAGGAACAGATTGCGCAGCTTGAAGCTCAAATTATGGAATTATTTCGGATGCTCAAAGAGGTTGGTAAGGGATATGAGACAATCCTCGATGCCAACACCGGAATGGACCGGAAGACGCTGGTGGAAACCCTCGAGAGGAACTTCCAGAGACATAAAACCATTAGTATATTGGAAGGGAGAGAGGGCAAAGGGGGGAAGAGAAAGAAACGGGGAGGCGCGAATGGTATTACAGGGGCAGACGACGATGACGAATCGGATATCGAAGCTACTCCTGGTAAATCACACCCACTTCGAGCAAAGATTTCCGGAAGCTCCAAGAAAAAGGCGGCGAAAGAATCCAAGTCTGCGGAAGCTCTTGTCAATGGCGATAGCCGCGTATCGCAATTCATGGACGCGGACGAAGCCGATGCACAGGAGCAGGTCCAACAGCAACTTGCTGCTGGTGTCAAAATCGTAGGTTATTTGCCCGTCGGTTGCCCCTAAAGTACTCATGTCATATTAGTATGCTCCTCGCGATAGTCCGCTTTCAAGTTCGCGAAGTATTAGGGGATCACCCCGACGCACCGACCGCCCCCCCTTAGGTGATACTCCATTCAAATCACATAATCTCCTGCCACCACTACCAAGTGACCCCCTCGACCAGGGAGGTCATAGTCGTTCATCATCGCCGGGTACAAATGATGATGATAGCGAATACGATCAGTCCACAAGGAGCGGCTACACCAATTTCACCGACGACACTCTCCCAACCTCCATCAGCTCTCAGGGCTCCATTGACATCTCACGGTCGGCTCCCCCTGGCACATTGGTTGAACAACTTAGCAAACACTTCCTTTCAAAAGGCAAGCAGCCACCTTCCACCGACAATAGCCCTGCACCCGCTCTTGCAACATTGCCCGAAGAACCTGTTGATGGGGCCCCACCACCGCCTCCTCCACCACCACCACCTCCACCGCCGCCCCCTCCTCCACCGCCACCTCCTCCAGGTTTTGATGGTGGTGACGGGCCTCCGCCTCCGCCTCCACCTCCACCTCCACCTCCGCCCCCACCTGGCTTCATTGGTATCATACCGACTTCTTCCGGTCCCCCACCGCCCCCACCACCGCCACCGCCGCCGAAATTTGGTTCTAACCCTAGTTCGAATAACAGCTCTGCTCGTGGTTCTGCGTTCCTTGGTGCTAATCTAAATCCCATGTTATCCGCTCGTAAAGATATGCCATTCACACCAGGAACCAAGATGAAGCAGTTGCAGTGGGATAAGCTACCCCAACAGCAGGTGGTTAAGACACTATGGAATCAGGAAGAGCCCTTGAAAGAGAAGGAAATGCTCCAAAAGCTCCAGGTTAATGACATTTGGATGGAAATGGAGGAAGACTTCCAAGCCAAACAACTTATGATCAACATCATGGGTCAGTCCGTTCCTCTCTCCACCGATCCACTATCTCATCGTATCCTTAGCACGGCAGAAACGGGCTGAGCTCAAAAGTGTTCTAGATCCTCAAACCAAGAAGCGTGTTGGTGAGTCTGGATTTTTTTTGTGCCGAAACTTTGCGTATTTATCAGCCACCAGAAATCCTCATTCAGCGCGTCAAGAAACTTGAACCCGAGGAAATCGCCCGGAAGATACAACAGTTTGACCAAGAATTATGTAACGAGGTGTTCCTGAGCGAGCTGAAGCCAGTGTTACCATCACCTGAACAGGTAGATAATTCAGAGCTGAGAGCGTCGACCATGCGCTTACATTCCGGACGATTAGGTCGGAAAGTTGAATGTTTATCGCAATTCGGACCCCGAAGAGCTCGCCGGTCTCCACCCTTCCGATCGACTTATGGTCAAGCTCATTCAAATCGATCGTTTGGGCCCTCGAATCGAAGGCATGCTTTACAGATGCGGCTTCGAAGAAACTTGGGCGTTGTTAGATGATGTAAGTCAATCAATGGAGCTTCTTGAGTCCTTTCTGACGACCCATCTAGGGGGCACGCAAACTGGCGGAAGCCGGCCGTGCCCTCTTGGGCGCCAAATCCTTCAAAGAATTACTTAACGTTTGTCAATATCGCTTTTCTACGCGTTTGTTTACTTACAATCCCTCTAGCTAATCCTTCTGATTGGTAACTACATGAATGGTACTGGTATCAAAGGCGGTGCCTTCGGGTTCCGAGTGAGCAGTATCAATAAGGTACACCATCAGCATGTCTCCCCAACCGTGGTTAACGGCGGTTCTTATAGTTGGTGGATACTAAATCCGTAAATAACACCACACTCCTACACTTCCTGGAGAGGACGGTTGCGAAACATTTCCCACATATAGAGGATTTTCTCGAAGAACTAGCTAAACCCGCTGAGGCGTACCGAGGTTCGTTTTCCACTTCTCGTGGCAGACCGTTTCTTAATCCCTCCCCCAGTCAACCTGCAGGAGGTTCGGAAGGGTCTAACGGAGTTACGAGACGGCCTCAAAAGAATCCGGAAAGAACTGGGGGAACATTTCGCCGATATGGATGAGAACGACCGATACGGCAAACAAATGTGGACATTCGTTGGGAAAGCCAGCGTGCAACTCGAGGACCTGATCCAGGATGTCAATGACGCTGACACCACCTTCACTGATGTCATCAACTATTACGGCGAGGACGACAAGAATATGTCCTCTTCCGAATTTTATGGCATCTTCAAAACCTTTGTCACGTCATACAAGGTAGATAGCATAGTTCTATCTCTCCTAACTTTGCTGACGAGTTCCGGCAGAAATGTAAAAGTGATAACCAGACGGCAGCGGAGGATAGATTGGCTGAAAAGAAGCGGAAGCAAATCCAGGAAGAGAACAAAGCCAATCGCCAGAAAGCCCTGGAAGCCCCAACGAACACTAGGGATGAGGCGGCGTTGGAGGAGTTGTTAGAGAAGTTGCGGAATGGGGACAACGTCGGTCGTAGGGCAAGGAAACCACGGCCCAGTGTGGAGGCCCGCCATGCAGTGCCATTAACACTCGACCTCACCTCCGCTGCTGCTGGTGGAAACGACACGGCAGAAATTGCCCGCGACATGCTGGCTCAACTGAAGACAGGGGGTTTCGCTGTACCCCCATCTCCCAGCGTAGTGCCACAAAGCCGGAGGAGAAGACGGATTGAATTCACCTCTGAAAATATTGATAACCCCGCCTCTGATTCACCCGACATCCCCCCACCATCAGGCATTGAGGCAAGCGCCTCCGAGGATTCCATAACGCTGCAATAGTTTTTCATCCTTCATAGATCTATATTATTTGTATCACTTGCTCACACCATCCTTCATGACAGTCTGTTCACGGCAATTGATGTTCTTCTAGGCACAGTACTTGTACAATTTTATTTTGCTCCATACCAGGCTGGTCCAAACGAGAGGCCTTGGGCTGGATCCCAATCGTGTTTGGTTCCAACGAGCATGATCAACAAATCCCAATCATCCATTAATAGCTACGTAATTTGGTATAACCCCACACATTCTGACCCAACTGTGTTTTCAATCATGACCACCAAGCCCCCCGCTCACCAGATCGGCTCTCTCTTATTTTGTGGATCCTGCGGTACGCTTTTATCTCTCCCGCGGGATGGGGAGGCAGCAGTAGTATGTGAACAATGTGGGGAAGAGGAGAGTGCAGAAGGTATGTTGCACCTTCAACCCCCATCCCGAATCGAGCCTCATACAAACAAAAATCTAATCGTGTTGGCTCCTAGCATACGAACGGATGGTTATCACGACGCGATCGCATCCGGACGCATTCCCAAGCGCGTTGCAGCAGCGCCGGAAGACGCAGACAAAGCGGCACGCAGAGGGCGACCGCGGAACACTGGTAGCGGAGAAATGCCCCTCGTGTGGCGGAATGGAGGCATGGTCGAAGGAAATGCAGGCAAGTGTTCAAACATTCGCCCATCATGGAGTATACTTGACCAAGTCTTGTGCCTTGCTAGTTGCGAAGTGCAGATGAGGGATCGACGATATTTTATACAGTACATTTCTTCTTTTCTTGATTAAGGATAACAGGACTCATCTCACGCTTCTCAATCAGTGTTCTGCGTGCAACCATGGATGGCGGGTGAACAATTAAATCCAAACTCTGCAGACATCTCCACGATTTGGCCACGAGGGCGCCAGGATTGTGCGGAACTCTGTTGGTGCCACCGCGGGGTCGATGTCGCCATTGCGACCGTCCCGTCTTAGACCGTGAGGCCTTAATGTAGAACAGCATCTAATTGTGTTTCGAACTTAGGTATAATAACCACACCGCTCGTTACATTCTCAAGAAACAAGAGCTTCCATGATTTCAAGTTGCATCTGAGACCCCATTTCATAGTTGAGCCAAGATCAGGGGTGCCGCCGTGATGGTGAGCTTCCCTGGGTCCTGCTCGACAGCGACCGTGCTGACCTTGTCATTATCGGTGACAATCACAAACCGCTGCGAGGGCGATCAACCAACGAGCTTAGTCTGGGAAGAAAATGTACTTACCTTGGAACGAGGCCCTCCGAGTACGGGGCTCGCATCAAAAACAAGACCAAGAGAGCTAACAAATGCGCCCTTGTCATCGGCGATAAAGTGGACGGCTGTAGATAAACACAGGGTAAATTACATGCGCACAGGCATGATGGAATGTCAACATACGAGTTCCTTGAGGGGCAAGGTTTGCCTTCCAGGCTCTGTATGTCGTGATTAGTTTATGTTGAGAGTGTCCGGGGTGGCTTACTTTATGACGAAGACATCGTTGACTGCGACAACGTAGATTCCGACAACGCCCTTGGCTTTGAATTCGTCATATTTGTTGATGTAATCGGGAATTTGGCTATTGCAAGTGCCAGTGAAAGCTCCAGGGACGCCGACCTAAGAGTAAATTCAATATATGCTTGTTTAATATGGCGCTACCACCTGGAAAACTCACTATGATATTTTTTCCCTTTAATACCAACGGCGTGGGTGAATCAGCAGCGTCTTCTTTGACAGACTGAGAGGGGATGATGCCGCCGGGTTGGATCTGGGCAGTGGCCAAGATGGAGGCCGCGACGGAGTGTGCCGCCTGAGCGACACCGGCGATAGCTGAAGCCATTTCTGTGATGGGCGGGATGAGACAGACGAGGTGAATATTTATCTAGCATACGGGGGTGAATTTATACTTGTCCGAATCCTGGTATCATGATCATAACATGACGCAAAATCAGGTGATTCTCGATTAACCATGATTCATCATTCACGATCCTGCGCTGCCTCATCTCCTCATACCAGCCCGCGAATTCAGGGAAATCACATTTAACCGAGAGCATCCCCTTTCAGCACACATACTGAATCCCGACATCGCGGTGTCCGAACCGCAGAACCGATGAGTTCACGAAATTAGATCTTGTGCCCACTGTATAGCTCAGTTCTACATAGCGATCGTACGTTAATTGGATGAGACGTTGATTAGTTGTTCTATAGTATATAGTAGATCAGGGGTTGATGCGGACGAATGTGTAGCACACGACATGTGATTCCGAAGCTTCGATGTATGTGCAAAAGGAAACAGGATCAGAGACGGCACGCATTCTGATGGAAGTCGCAAAGCAGGCCCGGGTATTCCTGCAAGGGGGGTAATTGCGGATGCAAGTTGCGTCGCGGCCCAAGCTGGGGAGGAACCATCGGGAACCGATCAAGTGGAACATTCTGTAGAGGAGGATATATCACATGAGGCGCAAGAAAGCACCCCCGAATTCCTGGGTTGTATGGCTGCGATGGATAAAACGCTGGCGACAGAGGTCGCATTGGAAAATGCTGAAATCCCAAACCTAGGGGCCGAACGTATCCGGGCGGGGGTTGGTGTATCGGAGTGACCCCCATTCCCGCCGGGTATGCGGGGATTTGTGATGAATTTCCATTATGTTCCGCCTCCTTCCGCAGTCTCGCTAGCCGCCGCCTCCTCGCTCCGCGACTCAGCCCAACCGATGCTTGGGCTTCGGGGACCCCCCCAGCGGATGGCAT